>LQNS02277718.1:826717-840301 GCA_001587735.2 Parhyale hawaiensis | reverse complement strand
GAGTTTTCAGAAGTTTTTTTTAATGAACTCAAGAGTCAGTCAGACACCCACTGCTCCCCACAGTTGGAGTTGGACTAAATAGGCCAGCTATCGACTTCTAATATTTCATAGTACTAACATATAGATTTTTTCAAGAGCTTTGGTATTTCAGATCCTATATGATCAAAATAATGCAAATTCCATGTTGAATCTATATAAAAATATATATACCGTATATATATTTTTTGAATTCGTTCACAGGTAGCGTCAGGTGGGGTGAGTGTCTGCACTTTTTTTTATGGGGCGAGTGGCCATGCTTCCATTTTAGGCCCTAAAATATTAGAATATCAAAATTATGATAGTGGCATTTAAAACAGAGGCCTTTTGTTGCCAAAGCCTATTAGATTAAATAATAATAATAATAAGCAGACACTAATGTATTAGAAAAATTCACAAATGAAATCACTATAGTTATTTGGTATATTCGAGCCTGGGGACAGTGTCCTCACAAAGGGTCAGTGTCCACGGGTGCGGAAGTGCAATCTTGGGTCAGTGTCTGCAGGGTTTTGTCCTGTTTTAAGCCATATATCATGCAGTAAACACTTCATTCCTGTTTCTGATGTTCATCATTTAATGCCATAGCTACATACTGTAGTTTGATGTGTGTTTTGCAAAGTAGCTAGTGCCTAGCCTAATTATTGAATTTTTGCATTAAGCATTGGGTGGGGCAAATCGTGCACATTTTTTCAATTTGTTACTGAGTTGGAGACCCCCTGTTTTGTTTAAACCAAAAACCATGTTTTTTGGTTTAAAAAGTTTTTTTTTAAGATGGGTTTTGGTTGATGTGTTTTTAAATTTTTTATTTTCTATTTCCAGGAATTGTTTCCAACATTTAAAGGATTTTCTACTTTGTAAACTTGTAGTTAGCTAATCAACAATGTGAAGTCACTTCATTCCAATTTCCTATTGTAGAAGAATAATTTTAAGAAATAACTAGGGATAAAGAAGAAGTAGTTAACAGAGTCGCTACCTGTATATGCTGTGGCCACATTTAATATAGCTGGATATATCCAATCTGTAGAGATGCTATGATTTATAATTGCAAAATAAAATCTTTTGAAAAACTTTAAAACACTTCATAATAGGTACCAATACAACTTGATAGAAATAGCTAGCTATTAACTAGTTATTGAAAAGCAGCATATTAAACTAAAGAACGTGATATAGCTATGTGCCTTCATCCTTCTCATGAGCTCACCAGCTATCTAATAGCAACTAAACTACAACAAATTTTCAGTACGGTAGCTGCTCCTGCTAGCTTACCACAATATAATTAGGTATGCATCTCTGAAGTGAAATGCCTAACAAAGAATTCAATGTCGGTAAGTTCTAGCTTTTAATAAACATAAGCAATAGTTGACCCTAAATGTTCTTCTAACAGTCAAATGGATTCTTAAATAGAAACACATTAACTCGTTCTTTCAGTTGTGTAAATAAATTTCATTAATTTGTAAATGTAAAATTATTTATTTTGCAATATTTATGAATAAAAAAATTCTTGTTTAAACCAGGTTTTGTTTTTTTTAGCTGGTGTAAACCAGCCTATCATGATTGTCTCACTGTTATTAGCGACTTCCGGGGCGGAGATGGCGAGCGACATGCTGGGGCGGAGATGGCGAACCGCCGAAAAGCAGGGAAAAAATGCATGGACAAAGCTGAGCTATATAGGTACCTACCATATGGAAGCCTATGATGTTGTCTATTAACTGATTAAGTATTAAAACTAGGATGTTTCTAAGTATTTTAAAATATTTTTGATTGAGACCCTATGAAAAAAACACCTTTCAAAAATTCATTTTCCTGACGCCCCGTTTTTTTCAAATTTTTGGTTACTCAAATTCTAATGATGCTAGGATAGCTAAACTTATGGTGTTGGTAGCTGGTAAATGTGTGTTTATTTCCTATGTATCTCGACTCTTTACCCCCACTTCATGTACGTACGGGAGCACAAACATCATTCGCCATCTCCACCCCGGGATATGATCGTATCACGGGGTAGAAATGGCGAGAGTAGAGGCTTTGTATTTCAGCTTATTGCCTCGGCAGAACATAATATTTTGATGTACAGTATATAGCTTTCTTTATTACAAATAACCCTGTCTATGCATGTTATTAACAATTCATCTATTTCTTATCATCTGAAAGATGATCTACTTTTTTCTTATTAGAGCGCACCTCTATGGCTAGTTAGCTACGACTTTCATTCAAAAATCTCTCTGAAATAAATATTTTACATTAATAACCTGCATCTTTACAGGGTTATGTGTAACAAACAATGGTATGTTCATAAAATATGGTGTTTTGTCAATGAAATAAGCATAAATACAGAGCCTTTACGTTCGTCATTTCGGTCCTGTGTTACTATCACATCCAGGGGTGATATGGCAAACAATATTTGTGCTACCGTTTGTACATGAACTGGTGTAAAGAGTCAAGATACACAGCAAATAAACATGCATTTATCAACACTTCCAACTTTCGCTCTTCTAGCATCATCAGAATTCGAGAAATCACAAATTGCAAACAGGTTTTAAGAAAAAGGAATTTTTGTAGGGTATTCTGTTTCATAGGGTCGCAATCGCATTTTTTTTTTAAATACTTAGAAACATGCTACAGTTTTGAAACTTAGTAGTTGGTTATTAGACTACCGTTACATTATAGGCTTCCATATGGTACCTATATAGCTGAGCTTTGTCCATGCCTAATTTCCTGCTTTTTGGCGGTACGCAATTTCCGCCCTTGCTGCTCGCCATTTCCGCCCCGATTCGCGGGGATCCAAAGTCTTTGTTTTTTGCATGTGAGTAGTAAACTATACTAGGTATAGTTCTTTTTTATGGGGCAGTTAGGTGCATGTTAGGAATGTATTCAGGTGACGTTGCAGCCACATTGAACTGTAAGTATTTAAGCTAGGACAAATTCAAGATTTTTTGCCATCTCCGCTTCAGAAGACGCTACCGTAAACCGGGGCTATTTGAGACCCCTGGGGGTATTACGGGACAGCTGTCCCACTTCACATATTAAGGACTAAAAACCAAACGAGTTAGCTACATAGAGTTTGCCAATCTAAAAATAAGGCAATAAACTCCCAACATTTTTGGTATCTGTTCAGAATAGTAAGCATTCAATTTAGCTCATGCAAATACTAGAAACAAAATGGTATTTTTCACTATTCAAAAGTCCCCCTGCTAAACTCTGGGAAGAAAAATCTAAAAGGCTGAGAGCAAAAAGTTGCCCAGATGATGTGTAGCCCGAGGTGTTGGCTATAGGTTCACCCAGTCAGAATTTATCTACCTCTTCCAGGGTGTCTAGCAGTCTGGAAAACAGGGACAACTCATGGAAAAAAATCACTCAAGGTAAACAGGGAAAATGGGGCCAGAAATCAAAATACAGTAAAACCCCTCAAATCCAACCCTCAATAATCTGAAAACTTCCTTAATCCGTATATTTTATTATTTTTTGAAGATTATCCGAACAAATAAGCATTTTTTGGATCAATGGGGTGAAATACGGAGTTGGCATTTGTTCGGAATATAATCCGAAAAATCGTTCCATTGTTCGGATTGCGGCAAATAAGTTTGTACAAATACCTCTGTAATCCGTACATGACACTTCCTATATTTCGGATTGAGGGGAGGCGATGTGCGAAAACTCTGCGCAAGGTGCTGCGCAGAAGGTCAAAATACGGTCTTTTCAGCTGCTAAGCATGCCTCGTTGTCTTCAGTTCACCGCCGGCTCCGAATATGTTTGCGTATGCTCCATTTGTTTTGTAATAAGCCATTGATTTGTGTTATTTCCATAATTTGCATCTATATATTATTAATAAAGTGTTGTTCATGCCGTGCTGTGAATTTTGAGTTTTGTTTTATGTATTAAAATGTGCCCTGCTCATCTATTTGCTTACAATCGTAGGCTATAATTGTGTGTGCTGAAGTGAAGTATAGCCTAGGGTACATTGTCAAGTGTTCTTACTTGTGTTTCTTCTTTTATATATCCACAGTATTACTGTATACACATACAGTACGTATCTAGATCTCTACATACGTAGCCACACAGCATGTACCTCCCTCTGACATGCACACATCCATACATTACGAGCATTACACACGCCACATTACATGCAGTAGGTACACACTACAGTAGTTACACACATAAACCCTTCATCTGCAACACTGCATTTACTGTACTGGATTTCATCACCTCTGCAAATGATGAGTGTGTAGTACATACAGTAAAACCCCTCTAATTTGCACAGCACGCGGGGAAGGGGGTGACGGATTAGTGGGGATTTCGGATTACCGGGGTACTTACAAATCTGAAAAAACCTCTGTATTCCGCACTAATACGGATTATAGAGATTGTTCGTACCTTCTTCGCAGCACCTCGCACAAATTTCTCGTTCATCAACCCCTTAATCCGGAAAATTAGAAGCGCCTTTTACGGATTACAGAGGCATTTGTACCAACTCCGTACTTTACCCTATTAATCCGAAAAATGCTTATTTGTGTGGATTGCATTTCGAACTATAATCAGATGTTCGGATTAGGGATGGGTTTGGATTATTGAGGTGCGGATTCGAGGGGTTTTACTGTAGTCCTACATGTTTTATGTAGAGTGGATGTGTTGTATAACGTACTGTACTGTACTTTATTTTAATGCTATATTTGCATTATTTAGGCACCAAATGGTCGTTACATAGGTAGACTACGTGTGTAATGGGTCTTGAAAAGGGTGTGTTTCAATACAAACATTCTCTATAATCCGTTTAGTGCGGAATACTGAGGATTTGTTCAGATTAGTAAGTACCCCGGTAATCTGAAATCCATGTTAATCTGTCACCTCCTTCCCTCCGTGCTGTACGGACAAGAGGGGTCTTACTGTACTCAGGGAATTTCTACAAGGCAGGATATGGTGTTCATTTTGTGGGGTTGTCTATACGAGTGTGGCATTCCCCCAAAGCCTGAGCCATACGAGGTTCATTTATACTACAGTGCCAAAAAGGTGGACGACTGTCTAGCTCTAATTTGCCACAAATCCTAATATTGTGAGGGTGAATGGTGGGTGTTTCACTTGCTTGGAAGCTCCAGTCTCATATTACTTCCTTGGGCTCTGAGCTTCTTGCAATTAGTGAGTGCTTCATTTGGGTGAGGATGAATGTGCTTAATAGGGATAATCTCATTGTTATTACTGACTCATTAAGTGCTCAGTTCCTGTTACAAAATAGGAAACCAACAAAATAGTTATAGCTACTGCACTAGTTTTTGCTATTCAAGAATTATTGGTGACTCTTAAAGCTTCTCACTCAGTTAAACTTCAATTTGTTCCTGGTCATAAGGGAAGATCTGGTGGATAGCTAATGAGTCGGCAAAAAGAGCTCATTTACTAAACTATCAGACAATTTCACCCTTACTCATTGACACTATTCACCTGTTGAAGAGGAAAATAAGGTGCCTCTGGCAAGATAGATGACAGGACTCAGTTCGCCAGTCTGGAAAGGGTAAATTCTTTGCAACAATTAAGGAATGGCTGGAGGACTGGCCATGGGATGATATCTGTGGAATGTGTCGTAGCGCCGACTTTGTGTTGGCCATGGAGTAGTCCAGTTTACTCCCATCTCCATTGCTTCAACCCTTGTGACTCGCCAAACTGTGACTGTGGGTCTATACATGCTATTGAGCATTTTCGGTTGCATTGTCCTCTCCTCTATAACTCTCGGGCGATTCTCTTCAGCTTCTTGTCTTCTCTGGGTGTCTCCTACGGTAGCTAACCTTCTTGGAGGTGGTCCCTTTCCTCCTCCTGTATCTATAGT
Source organism: Parhyale hawaiensis (assembly GCA_001587735.2). Lineage (NCBI taxonomy): Eukaryota > Metazoa > Arthropoda > Malacostraca > Amphipoda > Hyalidae > Parhyale > Parhyale hawaiensis. Next base: position 834,456 of record LQNS02277718.1, on the reverse strand, counting down.
CTCAAATTCTTGCTGCTTAACCATATTTCTCCTAACTTCTGGGAGATTAGCTAATATTTAGGTCCTTGTAGCTATGTAGATAACCAGCTAGCATCGACCAGGGTGATTCATCACAACTCGTACGTTGGGGTGAATAATCACAGTCGACTTTTCAATTCAGAAATGAAAAAAACAGAAGAAAACTGAATACACTATCGGCAAGCTCATTTTTTTCAATAAAATGCTATATTCATTCATTTAGGATTGCTCAATTTTAATGCGTTTATTTACTGATGAAAAACGGTCAGAATTTTCCACCCTGAAGAAACTTTTTCGCGAGTTTCGCAAAAAGTCCCGCGACTTTGATGCTGGAGACCAAAGTCTCTGGTGAAATTTGTTCAAATTTGGCAGAAACGTAGGTAAAGGATCCATAATGATTGGGTTAGAAGCATTTTGCTGTAATCCCTCTGGTTCGTTATAATGAATTTAGTGAATGCAATTATTCATCCCGATCTAAAAAATTATGGGGTGAAAAATCGCACTTGAACAATTGCAGATTTAAGTTTTTCAGAGCTCAGAATGTATGAATATTGCTTGTCAAGCCATTTAGCATCATTTCTAATGCAGTATCTAAGAGTATGTTTTTATTGCAGATACGTTATTAACCATAGGTTGTGATTATTACCATGGTGCCTTAATTCACCCCAAAAGTGTAGTAAAATCGGCCCGTTATGTACTGAGACGTCCATGGCACTGTTTTTTTTTTTTTCAACTTGAATACAAAAGAATGTACCTTCAGCCAAATCAGCATAAACCTGCCTCAAAACATCTTGTGTAGCTTCCTAGCAGTTTGTTTTCATCTCAGTTACGTTATTAACCATTTTTACTATTATTATTCCGCTTCGATTTTTCACCCCAACAGTGTAGTGATATCACCCCATTTTATAGTGAGAAGTCCATTGCGCTATTTTCCATTAATAACTTCAATACAAAAAAAATTGTTTTCCCACAAATTGACATGAACGTAACTTGAACCATCATATATAATTCTAAAAAGTTTCAACTTCCTAACCCCAGTCGTTTTTTAGTAAGTTTAAAGTATGCGAAAAATGCGATGAATCATCCCGGTCGACGCTCATTGATGTCTTTTGGAAAGAAAGCCTTTTTTGATCAAGATTGAATACATAGGCTTCATGTGTATGTGGCATTTCATCTTGAATATTTGTATGAATATGTGTGTGGCGAGTGGGTCCCTATATGTATATATAGTGATATAAGTGTATGCCACATAGCTATGACATTTATGTAGTTAACTACAATTTTCCTATCTTGGAGCATTCACAGAATCAAAGCAGTTTGAATTGCTCTATGGCGTCTATTTGTGTGGCTAGCCATGCAATCATCTGATCTGATTTTACCATGCTACCGCTGGTCTAAGTTACCATATCAAACTATCAAAGTTGACCTAGGTATGGTATTGCTGTTTGCGAGCCAGTTGAATTTGCTGGCATCATATTGATCTTAATAATAATTGCTATTTTGAAGAGATCTGATGGGTGGCTGGTATAAGAGTAACCTATGTGTAAATGAATGTGACTAACTACTACTTACCTCTGATAATTTTGAAAACTTTTCCCTGCCTATTGGCTATAGATGTTGCCTGGAAGTGATGTGCTGTCCCATGGTAGTATTATGTTCTGGGGTAGGGACTAGGGGTAGAGGCAGTGCGTTGTCCCTGAAGCAGCATCTCCCTTTTTCCCTTTCTCCTTCAGAGACTCACTGCAGACACCTTTTATAATTGACTAAATTGTCAATTTCTGGTCTAATAGTTATCATATGTTGTAGATAAGTTCCAGGTGGGCCAAGACCTTATTTATGCTAAAACTTGGGTGCATGTAATGTTGTGTGCAAGGCACGTCACCCGCACGTGTTGAAAAATATTACTAACACAATAGCGCTAATATCAGGTGTATAGTATCAGGAATAACCGCATGTTTATCTTCTTGTTCCCCCCCCCCTTTTTGACTTTTTGGCTCACTTCCCATCAATTTCGGAACTGCAGAGAGGTGTGGGGTGGTTGATCCTTCTGTTTCACGTAGCTAGTTGTTTTCTGCTTTGCTATCAGCTAGTCTATATTAGGTAGGTATAGCTACTACTCTTAGAGATAGGGACCACAGCAGTCCCTACTTCTATTAAACCTCCATGTAGATGGTATCAATGCTGCGGAAAATGCCATTTGAGGCTAGATATTCAAGCTCACAGGTAGAATTAATGAGAGGCCCTGCCCCTTCATCCCCCTGTTCTACCACCTTAGCATTGCACTGGCTGCCTAAAACTGTGCTTGTGTGTTTCTCTGATGTATAGCTACTGTTTCATGAACAAAAGAAAAAATAATTTTTTTTGCCCACAGGAGCACTTTTTCCCAACTTCAAGGGTCTTGGGGTTGTAGAAGATATCCTTCTAGGAAAATTGCTTTAACACAATTTTTTCCTTCCCATTTGACAACTTTTCCAAACTAGCCACTAAGGAAAAAAGTTGAAAAACGCTCCATCTTAGTGCATACATTTTACCCCAGGTTGCAAAATAATCTGGGGCAAATCGTGCGCATTTGTAAACCATTATAAAGCTGGGCCATCTGTATCACAGCCTTACCAAGTATATACTAAGCACTTGTAGTGGAAGGGTTCAACGTGATGCACATCAATTTTCTGAAATGGCTGCGAGAAATAAAGGTACCCATCAATTTCCAGGAAATGACTACAACAGATATTGGAGTTAAAGTAAATTATTCGTTTTTCTTCAAAATCACAAATGAATTGGAAATTGCCTATATTTAGACCTCTTCAAAGTTCAGTGTTTAAAACCATACATATCTCCAATCAATCCCAATCGTTTTAGATAGCAGGGTTTGCCTAATGCTAGAGGGATGGGGCTTCCTCTCAGTATATAGACTATGTATAAATCATTCTCCTCGGTCACTTTGTTTCAAGTTGGGTGGGGTGCGCACCACTTGCCCTAGGTTTTTGATGCGTGCAATTTGCTCCACCTGACTCTTTCTATAATAACAAACTTTTTATTTTCACTCCTATATATATAGCTATGCAGAAGTGTCTCGTGATTCTTGGAGTAGTTTGTACATTTCCCAGTAAATGGGGTGAGCTTCTGCCATCCAGTCCTGGAATGAGGGGTCAGTGTCCATGCTGCGGACACTGACCCCGTTTGGTGCAGAAACCAAAACATGAGCATCTGGTTACTCATCCGCACAGTTTTCGCGGGCTGCGTGCAAAACCGTAGGTACAACATAGCCCATATGTGTTCATTTTTTATATGATCGTTACATACATAGTTTTCTTGCAAAACTGTTTAGTACACAAAAGTGTGGACACTCGCCCCACCTGATGCAACATACGGTGCAGTACTTTTTTTGTAGCAAGTTGTTGGCATTAGTTGACATTCTTGCTAAATGCTTGTTACTTAGGTATATTTTATAAATTTATTCGAAGTTTAGACCCAACTTATGCAAGAGAATGCAAATAAATTTCAGAATTGCTTGCTTTTACTTTGAAACTTCAATCCATATTTAGCTTTAGTGCAGTGGGCACCAGTCAACAGTAAGCTACTGTAAATACTAATTCCCTATGTTTCATAGTCTAACTCAGAGTTGGGTGAATAAACAGTCTACAGATCCAGTCATTGAAGTTGTGGCTATTTTAAAACTTTATATACCTACATAGATAGCTTTAATGTCTGACTGCAAACCCAAAGCATACATTGCAAATATATACAGTAACTGCTTTTCTTGGGAATGGCTCATAACACTGCTCAAATGTAATAGAACACCCCTTGAGCTTCACTTAATTGCTGCTATACATATCTACTGAATATTCTATAATAGCTAATCACGGACAGCTACTTTCACCCATGGATTGCCTAAGAATGATCCTCAAAACTTAACAGCATTTTGTGGGCAAAGTAGGTAGCTATTTCATGATGTTCTTGAAATGTTCCATGATTATTCTGTGGGTGTTTTAGGATGCTTTAATCCCTAGCTTCTCTGGCAGGTTAGCAGAGATGGAGTTGACCAGTATCTTGTGTCAGGAGTCAGAGATGATAATTGTGGGTTTGTGAGTTGTCTAGGTTTTTTGTAATGAATTTAAATTGGTTTAAATTGGAAGTTTTTGAGGTCCAAAGAGTTTGATTGAGACAATGGCCTGACCCGGATATGGTTGGCATTCCTCCCAGGGGTGGTATCTGAACACCACCCATACAGACACTGGTCCTGCCAGCCCTAAGCCAGTTTTAGGCTCATGGCAGGATGGTGAGTAATTGCGGGCTCTCTGCAGTAGCTAGCCAAGGCCAAGCAGAACATTGGTAACTGATTCAGGGTCTGGGGAGGGAGGGGCTTTGACCTCATAGAAGATGAAGGGCGAGGCCATTGCTCCTGCAGCCCACTGCCATAGGCTGCTGCTTTTAACTGTGATAACTTGAACTAAGGAGCTGTTGCATAATATGATTACTTTTTTTTCCTCGGACTGGTTTGGTATTGCATTCTTGCCTACTAGCCTATATTGTATGTCAAGACTGATTTACCATATGTAGGTAGGTACCTAGTGTGTATCACGTTCCAGTTTACTATAAAATTATTTCAGGATTTCTTCTTTCAACAAACTATGCTGAGAATCAAAGATCCAAGGGCATCTCTCAAGTTCTACACCGAAGTTTTGGGCATGCGGCTGCTCGCCAAGCTTGATTTTCCTGAGATGAAGTTCACCCTGTACTTCATGGGCTTTGAGAAAGAGGAAGATATACCTAAGGACCCTGAAGAAAGTAAAGCTTGGGCTCTGAGACAGAAGGCAACTCTGGAGCTTACTCAGTGAGTTTGCTGCTATTTTTCATCTAGCGACTGAATCAGCTGAGGTGTGATGGGCTATGGGGTTAGGTATATGAGGTTACCCATCCTATGTTTTGGGAGCAGCACCTCTAGGGGGATTGTACTGGTTACCTTAGCCATTAGCTAGGCGCTTTTGGGATGTCCGTCTTTCGTGCCCACTTTGCTTTCCTCTATCTTCCTACTCCTACTGATGATGCTTTATTCAGATTTGTTCCTCCACTTTGTTCCCCGACTTGTTGTTCCCGTTTGCGTGTGTTGTTCCCGTTTGCGTGCATGAGTTCTGCGTTTCTCTTGATATTATTTCCTTTCTTTCTCTCTTTGGATCACAGTGTACTCTGTGGGTAGGGAGGTTTAAACTAGGAGACTACTACTATGTACTACTATCTGCAGTGGTAAGCTTCTTCTAAAAATGTTCATGTAATTTATGAGAAAATAGTGTGATGCACAGATTATAGAATCACTAATCCATAATCCATTTATCACATTTACTGAATTGTTACCATATATGAGTGCTTTTGTCATAGGAATACTATTATTACCTTTTCTTGGAATTGCAGTGAATATGTTGAAGCAGTGCCTCATATTAAGCTAGCTATAGGTAGTATTTGGTGATACTGTATAGGTAGGTTGCTAACTCATGTAGTATAGCTATAAGTTGTGTAATAATCATGTGGATGTCATCTTACTCCCCCATTATTACTGGCATACAGGCATGATGACTCTTGAAAATGTAAACTTGACAGTGCCATATTGTTAAACATAGATAGAGTAGATTTATTGCATCAGCTTAATTGCCTACCATATCTATTTCAGAGTGGTTGACAAAAGTCTACTCCAGTTGCTTTCAAGGTTGCAGAGTCAGAGCTGGAGTTACAAGCAGGGTTGCGGAGTCGGAGGATTTGAGGGGGCCTGGGGTAGTCATGGTCGGAATCTCACTTGCTCTAGGAGTCAGCAGGCGGGCCCTTTCCCAGCGACAATATGTTTGGGCATCACGCACCCAAGGGTCCCGAGTGTCTTCTCTGCAACGGATGTAGCATCTGGCCGCAGTTCCTGCTGACGAGGTTAGTTTTTTAAAGTTAGGTAGGCTCTAAATACTTCCCCTTCTGTTTCGGGAGGTGGGCTGCCGATCGAGGTGGCTTACCTATTCCCGCTAGACTTCTCTTTTCTTGTATTTCGTTTCCTTCCCCTGTGCGGCGTAACTGAGCGACAGCGTTCAGCTACGCCCGGGGGGGTGTAGATGCTCAACTTGCGCCTTTTTCCAGTCAGTAGCGCACTGGCCACTCTGAGACCTACCGGCAGAAAAGCCGAGACATAAATCATTGACAATTTAAAACGCGCCCTAGCGGCGCACGAGCCTGTGTTTAAACATAGGACTAGTTCGGCGCGATATAGGCAGTGTGCCACTGAAGCGCTAGTGAAGACTTCTACTACTACCACTACTACTAGGAGTCAGCATTTTAGCCCAACTCCGACTCCAGAATCCTATTTACATAAAAAAATACAGTAGCTCCCAATAAATTCAGAATACATTATTCAGTATCAGGTTTTAAAAAATAATAAAATATTTTGTAAATGTGGTGATATTTTAATTTTGGCTTAATCTATGTGTTTGCCATTGATAATGGACTACCCAGATAGTCTAATACAAAGGCACGAATGTCAAATACTTGAAACAATTTGATAGCCTTATTTCTGTTCCATGATATGCAATAATTAAAATGGAAATCTCAAAACAAAAAAAGTTAGGCATGACAAAAAAAGACCACAATTGAACTCCAGCCCACCCTATAAACAGGTTTTTTCCATGGTAATAATTATTTAATTATAAGTAAATGAAACTTTAATGTCCCAAATGATGCAAATGATGTAAACTATCATTGTAGCTAAGTGCACCAAACTACTAACTTTCTTTGGCTCAATGTGTGTGTATATATATTAGTAAAAATTATTTGGGCATGTTTAATGTTTACGTTAAATACTAGTTGGACCAAGGAGTTGGAGTCAGGAGTGGGAAATTCTGGAGGGCCAGGTGTTGGAGTCGGACCTTGAACTTTCTGACTCCGCAACCCTGGTTACAAGTTTGCAGAGTCAGAGTAGGAGTTGTGAGGTTGCAGAATCAGAGCAGGAGTTGTGAGGTTGCAGAGTCAGAGCAGGAGTTGTAAAATTGCAGAGTCAGAGCAGGAGTTGTATGGAGACAGATTTTTTTTTTGTAGAATTAGTTAGAAATGGAAACCCACCTGTCCAATTGTTGCAGCCTTCGAGTGTGATTAAACCGGGTACTGTATAGGAAAAACTTACGATAGGAAAATAGCTGTGGTGAAAAAGCCACCAGGAAAAAAGTCCCGCTTAGCTCTTACATGTGTTTTTTTTAACTCAACTAAATTACTTTGAAGTATATACTACACTAAAGCAAGCTAAATTATAGGTACGGTACATAGTACAAAACTAAACTAAAGTGGGCAAACTTGACTTAAACCCATCTTTTCTAACGTAGTCTAATGCAGCATGACCCCACAACCAAGCTCTACCTACATAGCCTAACCTAACCCACACTATTCTATTATATCCTAACATAATCTGACCTAATGTATCCTAAGCTATTCTCAGTGGCTCGCTACGACAGAACACCTTCTGTCGGTAGCACCAGACCCGCGACAGCGCCCAACTCTGGGGCGTCTAAATGGTAGTTTAGACCTGTTCTGAGGCGTTACCCTCCTTAAAGACAGCTTTTGGTGTTCTATTTTTTTTTTCGAGCTCCGCCCCCTAGTACCTCAGGGTCCCAGCAGCAGCACTCCTCAGTATTTAACGACTCGCGCTAGTGTTAACATCTACTACTGTGCTCTGGTCTTAGCTGCTGCTCTGTGCTTAC
>LQNS02277718.1:756734-799539 GCA_001587735.2 Parhyale hawaiensis | reverse complement strand
GAGAATCTAGGCATGACCGTGTGCCATGGTGAACTAAGAACAAATGACACCGTTTATAAAATTCGATTACAGTTTGTTGCGTTCACGAACCAATTTTAGGATTACAATACGAAGTTACTAACAGAAACGTATGGCGTTAACAGTGCGCATTATCAATCATACTTGAAACTTAGGCTGCGATTCCATGGGCAATCATTTATAGCTTCTGTATCATGATCCTTTTGCATCATCAGACGTCATACTTGGTTTTATTCCTAAAACATGCAAATTGCTAGTAAGACATAGTTACCACTATAATCTGTCTCTATATTCTATCAATTGTATAGAAGAATCCAGAATACGATTTCCCCAAACGGACCATCAGTGTGCAAACGATATTAAGACCACGAAACAAGTAACACGTTCTTTGGGGCTAATACGGGGAGAAATTTGATGGACGGCCGTTGACTTATACCAATGGATCGTCAATGTTTGTCCGTTATTAAAGACATGATACAGGTAACACCATTTTATGTAGAAATATGCTGGTTTAACATTTCTCTATTTTAGATGTATACCGTATTTATGTATAAGAGAAAAAAAATTCCTTAGAATAAAATAATTAGAATTAAAAAATGTTCGTAGTACTAATTTAACTTCATGCAGGTAGCTACTATTAATATGTGAGTAATAAGTATTGGTTGTAAACAAATAGCTGTTAAGAAGTAAATAGCTTTTTCAGACAAATAGCGAGCTGTTCTTGACAGTTGGTGAACAATTCAAGAACCCCAAGGGGCATAGAATAGGCCATAGTGATGCTAAGATTGGTTCACTCATCCTAGGTACCGGTATATTATGGAGAGGTGCACCCTTAGAAGAACACATTGGTTACCTTACGCGGTTTAGCTTCAGTTAGGCTTTTGGCACATCTATCATTTGTGACCGTTTTGCTACCTTCCATTTTCATAATCCTACCGACGTTGTTTCGTTCTGTTCTCTTTTTTCCAACTTGCTCTACCCATGCATATTACTCCAGTGTGGGAACATCCCGTGCATAGGTTCTTCATTTTTATTGAGATACAACACGTCCCTTCGTTTTTCTCTCCCGTCCGTTGGAGCTCAGGCCTGAAGTTTTAATAATAATAATAAAACAATACAGCACTGTAGAAAGACTTAGAGAACCTATGTAAGACACTCCGGCCAGTGATAATAGGTTATAAAAGTAACGATTGCTCAACTTTTCTGTCGAGAGCAGGGTGGCGGAGTGATGATATGAGTAGACATTATCGGGGATAGACTTGGTGGTCCTATCTTGCTACAGTATGTACGCTAAGGCGTGAAGGTGACATGTGCTACCTGTTGCAGTCCCCTGAAAGAATATTTGGTGCCTTACTTAGATGACACAGCTCTTAACAACGCTCCCTCCCGCGCTGTTTGTTCTACCCAAGCATTCTTATTCTCTTTGGGTATTCATGGTTGAAAATTTATCATTTAGCCGCCATCTTGTCTCGATTAAACCGTATTGAAACTTTTTGGGCCATCATGAAACGAAACGACGTCTAAGCCGATGGGCGTCAATATGTCAAAAATAGGCTTATGGAATGCCATCAGAAGGTAACGCAGCAAATGCAGTCCCACGTGATTTTAGGCTAATAAGAAATTGACTGAATCCATGAATACTGTACAAGAATCTTTAATGTAGTAAAACTCCATTACGATCATGTGAGTAAATAATGCAGTTGTTGCATAAATAGATTTATTTTCCCACAAGTATTAAATGGATATACAGTGCCGGCAAAAAAAAACATCTTTTCACATCAATGCCAAGACACGAGAAATGTGAGTTAGTATTTCGTTTGCCCTACCCGACATAATAGAGCGAGATGTTAGTGATGATGCATTCCCTCCGCCTACTCGTTGCAAACGTCCACTCTTGCCGACGTGTTATTTTTTCTTTCTTATAAGTTTGAAGTCGTATAACTTTACACTTACTGTACACAATGGGTCAAAAAAATGCTTCAAATGAAGGAGTAAAGTCAGTAAACCCTTGTTTTAACTATGCTAGAAAAGGGAGACTGAAGCGTTAAGAGCATGGATTTCTTTCCGGCACGCCGACTTTGAAGACCCAGGTCCTTCTGTAGGCTATCGTGAATTGTCCTTGTTGCGACGTTCTGGAGGAGCTCAGGGTTTTGTTTTTGAATTCCATGGCAGTTAGAGCATGATTTGGGATAACCTCACGCTTCAGAAGCTTATTTGTTCTCAGTTTAGTTTTTTAGGTGTGCCAGAGACTGACTTCTTGTGTGGTACCGTCCGTGCCGGTATTTTGTCCCCGACCGCTTCAGCTGATTGATTGTCTCTCTTGACACCCCCAGATCTTTGGTTACAGCAATCGCAGAGTCTCACTTTTCTAGCACAGTAAACGCAAAGGTTTACTCCTTCATTTAAAGCATTTTTTGACCCATTGTGTACTGTGGGTGTAAAGTTATATGGCTTCAAACTTATCAGAAATAAAGAATAACACGTCGACAAGAGCGACCCACTATCAACCTCACTGCAGCAGCACACAACCCTCGGTGAGGGTTGGCTTTGTGATGAACGTTTGCTATGGATGTACGGAGGGAGTGCATCATTACTAACATCTCGCTCTATTATGTTGGACAGAGCAAACGAAATACTCACATTTCTCGTGTAAAGCTTTTTCTTGCCATTAGAGTGTAGATATTTTTTTTTGCCAGAACTGTACTATGAATTGCTCTTTATTTTTTATGCTAATTCCATATTTGCACCAACAAATGTAAATATTTGGCTGATTTCATAGAAAAGTTAGGTATTACCACCAATCTGTCAAAGTCGAATGAGAGATTTCAAATAAGGTTCCTAATAGGTAGTAACTTTTGACTTGTGCCTAAATTTGCCAATGATATTGCTTTTACGCTTCTTTCCCGACTGGCTGTGCCCATGGATGTTGATCCCATGTGAGAACACGCTCGTGCATCAATTCCACGTCTCTCTTTCATACGATACGTCTCTTCTGTCTTATCTTATAGGCCTAATATGTAAAATTTTCTGAGAAAGAGACCCACAGAAAGTTGAGGCGTCTGATTTTTTTATTACTAAGTTGTTATCGCTCGTCGGAGTGTACCTACCTAAAATGATAACAGTAATAATAATAAAAAACTAAGAACAAGTGGACCATTGTTAGTCAAGAGAATTGTTATGCAAACCAAAACAATACATGTTTTAAAGATTGGTCAAACAATACATGTTTTAAAGATTGGTCGTTCCTCATGTGTATTTCTATTGCTCAGACACCATATATATAATATATAGGTACCTATATATTTCGATACGGGCTATTAGATGGCCATGAATATTCAAATCTGGCCTGTTAAGTGGACGGCTTCTCTATAGACGTACCTAAATTCTGGTACCTCTAACGGGACTGTAACTTCAAACAGTTGAAAAGTGGTTAAAACACCTTGGATTTATTCACGTTTTGTCTCATTTTGAAGGGAATATAAATCTACGTTTCAATTTCACCCAGTTCCCGGTAGATAAACGTCCAAAAATTTTTGATGCTGCCACACCAGTACCATTACCACCCTAAGCATAGTACGGGGAAGCTTGCCCACTCCCAGCCAGCTCCAAAACAGCTAACCAACAAAGAGGTTTTGCTCATTATTGTTAGGTTAGGCAATGTCTGGTTTTGCTAACGTCCCAATGATGCCCCTGAATAAGTATGTTGACTTAGAATATTAGCAGAACCAGGCCTCGCCTCCTAATCCACAAAGTTCTCGGCCTAACCTCGAGAGCTCATGGTCAATGCGAAATATATGTATATATAGCTTTACATCCACGTTACTCTTATAAAATTTTCGGTAATGCTCCAAATTTGATATTCCATTTACTAAAGCACCTATAGCTATGGTGATTTGAGTTGAATTTTTCATCAGTTAAAGCTCATCCAGAAATGAATTGAATTCAGTAAGGAGCTATCGCTTTGTCCATGTTCATAGTGCCTGTAGGAATAGCACTACTTTGACCCTCCAGAAGTGTGTACAGTAGGAATTGCAGGGTTAATGTCTTCTGCTCATTTCCTTCTCTCCAGGCCACATTGGTATCCGAGTGCCTGATGTTGACAGTGCATCTGCTCGCTTCGAGCAGCTTGGTGTCACCTTCGTCAAGAAGCCCAATGATGGTACGTGTGGTTGGTTAATGGGCACTGGGCAGTTAAGTAGAACCTTGGACTTCCAAGGGAATTACCTGTGTTTTGAAAGCATTAATGAACCAGTTTTTCCTGAGAAACCCCTCATCGCCCCTTTAGCCTCATCGCCCCTACCGCCGCTTTTGGCATGCAGTGATATATGTACCAATATTATAATAATAATCCTGAGAAATACGACTGGACGAATTCCAGGTTTCTGTCTGAAGTCGGGTGCAAAAGACTGAAATGGGGAGCAATTTCTCTGGAAGTAATTCTATACGATGCGGTAGAAAAAACTAATATGTTGGTAGTCTGCAATAATTTCCTTCAATTCTTTGAACGTAACACCAGTTAGAGCAAAAAAAAATTTAAAAGTACAACATCCAGAGTTTTGCTGTACAAATAGCAGGGCATCGCGTAACTCATTCCAACGTGGTGGTAGAGATGTCTTATAGAATAATTATTCTTGTACACTTTCATTAAATTTATTTAAAGCTTCAGTATAAATTTTTACCTCCGCATGGAGGTTATGTTTTCATCGATGTCTGTCGCCAAGATAACTCAAAAAGTTATATAGACTGGCCTCTTTGTAACTCACCTCTGCAGCCCCTAAGCCCAGGCTATCCCAGAGTAGCGAGGCCAGCACGGTCCTGTGCGCCGGCACACCAGCATAATGAAAAAATTCTGGTATCAGGACCAATTTCAATTTCTCGTTAGCAATGCCTTGCGTGATGGAGGTATGCGTTCTCAGAGTTATTCTCTACTTCTCTGGTGTTTTTCAAAGTTTACTATTCAGCGTTTGTTTTTTATGATTAATAAATTATGACACATGCGATAAAAATTGATTTTTGACTTTGGCTTAATAGAAGTTTACCTTTATTAAGATACATATATATGTTTCTAGTGAAAGTAATAATGAGCATAATTCGTCTCTGATTTCCAATAAATGATAGAATTGCCACCAACTGCAGGTGTTGACTTACTGACAATAGCAGTATGATAATCGATTCCTGAGAGTAATGAGTAATTTAATTGTTGTTCATGAATTTTATTGAATTTGACTTTTTTTGGGGGTCCAAAAGTTTCAGTTATTTTGTCAACCTTCTATTTATTTACAGTATATACAGTGGGTGCAATGAAGATATGCTACAGTGTAAAACAACTGTTCCTTTAGATTAGACATGAGACAGTGAACGAACTAGTTGCAAAGAGTTTTTTTATAGACCATTGTTACGTTTATCGCATTTTGGTAGATGGTTGCACGCTTTATGAAACCTGTGACTAGATTCCTGACTGTGATAAACATTTTATTCTACGAAGATGTAACAGTCTATAACGGGCGTATTCTTCCATGATCATCTCCCCTATGCCATATTATTCAGCGGAAAACAAACATTGACCTGTTATTAGTATTAAAGCAAGATATATGACCTCAAGATAACTTACATTTTGATAGCTATTGCCACAATCCCATTAAGCAAAAACACTCGCACGAGTACACGCAATCGTTGAAACCCGTGGCGATAGCTGAAAAAGTTCTCCTGGTGCAGGGAAACCAATGTTGTATATGACATTAGCGCATCGATATTACTGTAAATCAGGTACAAGGTCTTTATCAGTGAGTTGTTGATTTTATCAGAAGATTGAATTATTTTTTTAAATCGTTGTCGCATGAAAACCTGACCTGATAACACGAGACAGAGTGCCGTTTTCGCATTCAGTGCAACAAATTTACTACCTACAGCAGTTTAATAAGTCTTACAACACTTTTTTTTATTGTTCACCAGTGTGATGGGTCAATTTGACTGAAGAATCGGCGCCGGCAAATATTTGCCGATGTTGGTGCCAGTTCACTAAAAAGTGTCAATTCTCACTGATGCCGCTGCACATATCAATAGCCGATTAATTGGTATATATACCCCTAATCTCAATGGCTAGGGAAGCAGAGCCTAATCGGTCCCGCTATTGTATGTGTGTGTTATGCGAACTGCGGTCCCCCTCAGGTGGTGGTTCCAGGGCCTGGAGGCGGACGGGGAAGTGGAGGGAGATAGTCGAAGGATGGCTGGAAAGAAATATAGATGGAGACGCTTAGGGGGGTTCCCCTAGAGATGCGAAGGGGTGAGAGCCGTGGGAAGGGAGAAGCAAGCAAACAAATGGCCGACGGTTTTCCCTTCCGCAAGGCAGAGAGGGAAAAGTGGGGAGACCGTTATAATATATGGCCTACTTCATAGTATAATGTTAGGTTTGGATAGGTTTAGTTCAACTAGGATAGGTGCCATGTAAGTTACGGTACCTTAGCCAATAGTTAGGCCTTCGGGACGTCTCGCTTTCGTGCCCACTTTGCTTCCTTCCCGATTTCATACTCCTACTTGCAGCTTGCTCATGCTTTATAAGTTTTCCACGTATACAAATTCAGGATAAAAATCAACACGAGTATTTTATATTATTTTAATCGCCAGAAAAGTTTCAATATAATTCATTTTCTAAATACGTAATTTCAAATTTTAAAGAGTATTACAAGGTTTAACTTATTAAAATAGGCTTCCTTCTAATAGCTCTCCGTTTAGGTGATTTTAAATTGCATAAACAAACTACAGTGAAAAAAGATTGTTCAACATTTAAGAGGTTCGTACTATAGAAATAATTTTCCTAACACCGAAGCGCGTCAAAACTTCAATTCAAACACGCGGAGTAGAACGGCGGCGTACAGTCAGGTCCACAAATTGCGGCCCTTCTAAAGCGCAGACTTACCGCCCGGAACTTTCAACGAAGATGTGCAGAGATGAATTGGGAACGTACAGTCAAGTCACGAGTTACTGCCTCCAGCTAACGAGTGCAGCGAAGAAAAGGGGCACCAACGTCAGAGCAGCGGGAAGCCAGGGCCAAAAAGCGAAGTACTGTAGAGCGAAATGAATACCCCACTATAAGGTTTAGCGTATATGAATGGCAAGTTACGAACGTAATAAAGTCTATCAATAATAAATTAAATAATTTTCTATTGCAACAGTTGAACGATAGAAATGGCGACACACCCTTTTTTATGAACGAAATTTAGTTTCACGGCAAGTTCATTTATGGTAAAATTTACGGATTGGAAGTATCTTATTGGAATAAAAAATAATACCTAATTGATCGCTAGCTGGACAAGTGCTTGTAGAAGAGTGGATAGCCAAATTAAACTGATTGTTTGTTAAGAGTTTGTAGTTGAACAAAGTATTAACTAAGAAAATAGAAATTTGTATCAATTAATTAGAAAGCTAATCAAAACTATTCGTAAATAGCAGCAATATAATTACTAATTGTCACACCTGAGATTAATATTTCCTCTCAGTGTGAATCTGCACTTCTTGATGGAAGAGTTAGTAGAAAAGTTAAGGTGGTGCTTTGAAGAAAAAATGGCAGTTTTACTTAAGGTTTTAGAAAGTACTGTATAGTAAGTTGCGAACTACTAGCAATGTCTCCGACAAAACTGTCCGAGACTACTTTCTGACTATAGAGCCACGAAAGGATAAGTCAGTTAAGTAGTTTAAGTCAAGTAATTCAAGTAGTTAAGTTTAGAAGTTTAAGTTTCAAAGCACCGTCGAAAAGTTCCATGCCATTCACTTGCACTATCACACGCATGCATAGGACAGAAGCATGCAAGTGAAAAAGACCACACGCAGTCCAGCGCCGCTCCAACGGCACCGTGACGACGTTACCGATAGATGTATATAAGGTTTTACATCCAATTAAGCAATTAACTTAAAAATTGATGAAAAATATTAATATGTAAATGAATAATTATAATATACTGAATTTTGGCTGAATAACTAGTATTACCGAGCAGAAGGAAGCTAAGCAAGCAAATGACGCAGCGTCCGAGGTAAACTTCCATTCCCGCAACATTACCAAAGTCCGAATTGTTAAAGTAAATGGTGCGACGTCATCCGAAGACCCGCTGGTACCAAGGCGGTGCCCGATGGGAGATTCGGAAGAATATCTCATAGCTTTATTCTGTTCTTCCTCTTCTTTCCCGATTTGCTGTTCCCATGCGCGTTGATCCTGTGTGGGAACACCTTCGTGCATGTGCTCCCCGTTTCTCTTGGCATACTACTGTATATGTCCCTTGCTTTTTCCTCTGTGATATCGTTTTGCTAGGAAACGGAGGCATAAACTTCCTAACTATAACTAGGATAGGTGCCCCTTAGCTCATAGGCACACACATATAAAGGGTGACCCTAAATTCTTTCCACAAAGCGAAACTATCCTGTAGGTTCCTTACAATAAAATAAACATATTTTACTGTATCCATGCATGTCCGAAAATGTCTATTTTGAAAGGTACGTTGACGTATAGTTCAGTAGTGTGATTCACTTAATCGGCGGACTACTGTACTGCGTCGTCGCCTTCGCGCATGCGTTGATGCTGATGGGAAGAGTTTTGAACTATTTCTGCAACTATGTAACATATAGGCTATCAATTCCTGTTTTCTTAAAATAAATATAGTCCGACAGTGATTGTTCATTTACCCTTCAACATTCGCCGATTCAGGGCTAGGTTTAACTTAAACTTAACGTACCTTTAAAAGCAGACATATTCGGATATGCGTCGATAGAGTAAAATATGGTTATTTTGTTTTAAGGAACCTATAGTTTCATTTTGTGGAAAGAGTTCAGGAACACCCAGTACATACCTAAATCTCTTATAGGCCACATATTGTACCACTTGCAATGCTGTGCCGCTAGCGGCATCTGTCACGTAGAGTTCCGGGGTCTATAAATATATCCTTGTGGTGCTGGCATTTGCACGGGAGCTGAAGTGCAGGCTCTGCGCTGCATTAGTGATGAATGTCGGCAGCTGCGGTGCTGCTCTGTAGCGCCCAGCGGTCATTGTCCTGTGATCAATTTCGGGAACTTGAAAAGATTGCTTGAGTTTCACTAGTCACAGCACAATTGCTTTGTTTCACTTGTAACAAAGCGAGTTTCTTTTGCAGCAGATGGAGTTTTGCTCTTGCCGAAAAATTGTGTTTCCCTCGCTAGAATTTTTGTTCGTTTTTACGATATTGGAACTTGTGGTTTCTGCAAATTCTTCAAAGATAGCAGTCAATTGGCAGATACAAATCACAATGTCGATGACTAGCGTTCAGTCAACACGCCACTTAATGGCTGCACTGCGATGCTTCAGAATTGCAGTGCGAAGGCCTGGATCACTGAAGCGATGTCTGCCTCCACGGTAGCAGCATGCTTACGTTCGCAGCTCGCAATACTTATATCACTGGTTCGAGGCCAGCCCACGCACGCAAGCCCTTTGCTGATCTAGGTGTGTTGACTCGCTAGTTGTGTGCATGCACTGCCCTGTGGTGGAACTTGCCTTCCTCAGAGATGGGGGGGGGGTCGCGGCTCATTTGAATCTTCCGTCAAATTGGCGGCAGTTCTTGATGACCCGTGGTCGACTGCAGCCGCACTTACTCCTCTGGGCCAGTGGGCCTATATCCGCAGCACAAATCAGTGTACATGGGTTTCCCAGTGGAGGGTGCAGTAAAAGTTGACTTTACCTGTAGCCAGGTCAGTATCTCAGCTACCTGCCAGTGTTGTCTTGAAGGAGGTAGGTTTTGGGCACGAGGCATTAGTGTCGGGATGCCCGCCAGTTCCTGGAGCCGGAGCCGGAAAAAACGAATAGGTTTCCGGTGGTCTTCCTAGAATTGAGGTTTGATTGAAATATTTACCTATAAATTCGGCTAGGCTCCTATACTGGCTGAACCGAACCTATTCTTAACTAGGCTAATGGAACTGAGCCAGACTCATACTTTGAGGTAGGCCGCAGACTTTTCGGGGTTCACGCAACTAGTTTCACCTTATGTGGAGTTAGCATCATTGAGTACTAGTAGTCTGAGTCACAATGCACCAAACTCCTGAGTCGGACCTTTTACTACCCGTTTCCTTAACTCTCATAACTACCGACTATTTATATACCAATTTATTTTTTGTGTGCTTACATTTGTCCTCAAATCGTAACCGCTGCATGTGCTACAGACTCTACATTGCATGCCGTCGCATCCCCAACGTTTCACTTTCGAAACCTGTCTCGACCTTCCAATAAAGACCAGCACAATGCAATGGAGCCCTCTGTAACTACCTACTAACATGTTGAGTTTTCCTTCACTATCAAGTTCAATGTACACTTAATAAAAACAATTTATTATAGAAATGTTACTGAGCCTCACCGCGTCCATCACTTTCGTGGTAGCGGAGGTTAAGACAGGCAGAATCTAGTACTACTCATATCCCTTAATTACTCTCATTTCATTTTGGTTTCTTATAGTAGTATTGTTGTTTTATCATACTCCAATCTGCAGTCTCATGTTACATAGCCATAACTTACATAGCATCGTTTCTTGCGCTGTATACCTGTTTGTATATTTCGCGTGTATTTGGTGTGAAGAATTTTTTTTAACCATTGATGATAAGTTCTACATGTGTTGAGATTCCTTAAGAGTAGCCAATCTTAATTTTGCTCGTGTTTCTCACCAGGCAAAATGAAAGGCCTCGCTTTCATCCAAGATCCTGACGGCTACTGGATTGAGATCCTCAACTACGACAACATGAAACTTTGAAAAGCTCGTTCGACACCTTTGGTTATGCCCTCTGATTCTTGATTTGCGAATGCGTACTTGTCAAACAAAATGCCTTAGCTCTTCAACAGAATATATTTTTGGAATTGAGTGGTAAGCTGACTGGCTTGGTTATTTAAGGGGAATTACAGTGTACTTACACGCCTTATTTCTTACCTCATATAAGGACTCAGGATGTAAGTACATACCGTACTTTAAGGGTGCGTTCGATTGGGCTTCGAGCTTGACGTATTCGAATTTTCTGATGGTTTCAGGCTCTGACTTTTAGGTAGTTAGTTACCTGTGAGACTTCCATGAACTTAGTCTTTCTGCGTAAAATGGAAATTTCAGCCGGCTCAACATGACGGGGCTGTTTCTATCTCCTACAACACGCTTCAGAGTGACGAAGCTAAAGTTCCTGTCTCTATTGCCAAACAAGTCAAGTGATGTTGGCTGAAATGGACTTTGACGACCAAATCGTGCGTGCCCTCACTTTGTGTTGATGCTCTTACTTATATCCCGATGAGGACCAAGCATATTTTCACTTTCTACCACTGTTTAAAATGTCCTCTATTAATGGCGCTGGTCCGTATTTAGATTTAGCTAATATTCACTATTTTATTAAAAAACTGTCGACATTTTTGCTGCCATATGAACGATAATACAAAGTATGTTGCAGAAAGTTCTACATTAAGAAATTTGATAATAAAAAGTGTAGTGTATTTTAGTTCACCAAGAACTTTGTGGTATTTGTGGTGATTTGTCAAACATAAAAATCACAAAAACTTGGCGAAGTCACCTGTTAACTTTAATACGACGTTTGTTACAGAAAACCCGGAATTGTCAGAAAATCTCCTACTCAAGATATTCGGTAGGGCAATATAATAGCTAGGCATTACGGGAAGGTAGTTTGCAAGAGTTCTGTGAGGTAACTTTGCTTATTGTTAGAAAGTTTATGGTCTACCAAACTAAAGCTCAATTTGGACGCCTTTGCAAAATGTACCGCTGTTTGCTAGCCTATTTCGATACTACCGGCGTCTTAATTGAAGTGGCGCGGTGCAGTTAGGCTTCTTGGCCGCTGTGACTTCTGAAACTAGAAGTGAAAGTTACCGCATCTAGTCTATTTGATACTTGACCTGTTGAACATTGCTAGTAGTCCAGTAAGGATTTCTGTCCCTTATTTTATATTTATGTGTCGTATGTGTAACTATGTCTTCAAACTATTATCTTTGAGCGAAGTCAGTAATATTTTACGCTCTATCGTTTTCTTTCAATTTGTGTTAAAGCGACAGCGCTCACAAAACTATTTAGGGGGTATTTTGTGTAATGGACCTTGTCCTCCTGGCCCGACCCTTTCGCACCCACAATGCCGCCTCATTCTTGTCTTCTACTGACGATCTTCGTTCTGTTCTTCCTCTTCTTTTCTGTTTGCTGTTCCCATTTCACGGTGATCCAGTGCGCTTAACTCGTCCCGTGCATGGGTCCCACTTTTTTTCTTCGTTTCATACTGTATGTCCCTTTCTATTCGTCTTTAACTGGGTAGTTGTGAGATGTGTATTCAATAATTCAATCCACTGCCTTATCTGCCGCATTCTATGTAATTTGCTTGTTCTTCTACTCTATGACTCGGTCTCAGTCAGTCCTTCGGTACATATTTCTTTCGTGTCCACTTTGCTTCTTTCCTCTTTCGTGCTCCTACTAATAATTTTTATTCTACTCTTCCTCTTCTTTCCTGTCCAGCGTGGGAAAATCCTCGCGCGTGGGTTTTCCATTTCTCTTCCCATAATATATGTCCCATCCTTCTTCTCTCTGAAGTTAATCACTGCGCCTTTTGTAACATCGTTTAGAATTTTGACCTTTTCGACTGTCGGTTATATTCTCTGTTCAAATTATCCTTTCTTGTTTTGGAGATGCTTTCACTCTTAATAGCTACTAATTCGTTTCGCCCGTGTTACTGTTTGATGATAATTTAAAGACTTGATTTTTTTTTCACAATGTGAAGGTTATATGAAAAATTCCTCGTGCGTACTTCATGTTGCGACCATACAGGTACTTATGTTGTTAGGCAGCTTGAGCTTCAACGTTCCAGCTGTTTGTACCACATATCTACCGCAACGAATGATGAAGTGAAAATGAAGCGCGTGTTGAAGTAACTGTACTCAATTTGTGCGTGTGCGCATGCTTGATAGCATGTACCGGTCACATACTTTGCGCTGCATATTGTCTTTGTACTTTTTTGATACGATTAACGTGGTGGGAACCTGAGGATGAAAATATTGAATAATGATTTAAAATTTCGTAAATATTCCAGAATTGCCAAGTTTCGTCAACTATCTATATATATATATATATTTTTTTTTTTTTGTCTGAAATGGTAAGTTTAGGGACACGGTGTACGATAAAAATGTACGAATAAATTTGATCAAAAATAAAATTTTATATCCATACTGATTTCTGTAAATACGGTGATACGACAGCTGCATTACTTCCCCTTAAGTTGTTCATTTTCACTTAGTTACGTCCTCCAGAGTGGTTATGTTTTTGACGGCGTTTGCCTGTTAGTAACATAATTCAAAAAGTTCTTGGCGGATATTCTTGAACTTTACAGGAACTGTCAGGAAAGTTACGAGGACGAAAATAATCAATTTTGAAAATGTTTCAAAGGAAATTCCGTCGTCTGGACCGTTCTAAAATTTTCGTTAGCATTACAGAGCTTGACGGAGCTCGACGCTCACCGAGTGCTTCTCCACTTAGGCTATATCTGTTGCTTCTAGTGACCATTCACCTTTTTGCACCATTGTTGTTAATTAGCTTACCTAAGCTTTTTTTGAGTAGTTCTATTTATGTTGGGATAGTTGTGTGATTTTTGCTATTGACTTTTGTTGGGGCTTTTCCTCTGAATTTCGTCATTCACGAATATATGTCAAGTAGTTCTACTTCGGATTCCAGATATGAGAGATATTCCAGTTATCGATATTCATTGTTAATTTCTACGTTAATATTTGTATGCTGTACCAGTTGCTCATAATACCAATAAAGTAATAATTCGGAGTACTATAACCTTCATCGTGTTTGGATACTTTTCGTTTTGTACTTCCTACCAATAAAGTCCATTGAAAGTGATCTACTGTATTTGTTTATTACTTTAGCTTTTCGCTCTACTACGTCATTTCTGGATCACCTATCTGAAAGCTTGCTATTTATTAGGTAGCGATTAATATTTTACATATGGAAGTCCAGGTGCCATGTCTTGTCTGGGTGAAAACTTGTTGCCATGTGGGCTGTCTTCGCTGTTTGAATTTCTTATATCGATGTGATTCGGTCACATGCCTCGTGGAGTCAGGAATTGTTATGGTTGGAACGCCTTCGTGCATGGGTGCCACGTTTGTATCGACATACTACCGTGTATTATGTTCCCTGTTTCTCCCTCCGTGAGATTACAATTTGGTGAAAACTGAAGCTTAAACTATTCAATATAATGATGATAAAAGTTGTTACTGTGTGTTAATTAAATTTTCCTCTTGTTGTTATGCTTTTTGTTTTCCTTTGGATGGTTTCTGAGGAAATTTCGAAGAATAGATATGCAGTGGACTGAAGCATTTTGTGTTCGCACCAGCAGGATCACAGTTTACGTAGTGTCGTGTCCAGGGAGTGATGATAACGGGAGAACCAGACACATATAGTCAGATGGGGAAAGTCACGACCGCGGTCATCATGAGGTAAGAAAACAACCGCGCCCATACAGGCATTCAATAAGTGCTGGATAAAATTTAAAGGCAGAATCTGTTAAAGCATTTATTTCCAGTCATTTCAGTGTTTGTTACAACCCTGTAGTGCAAATAATGATTTTTTTGGGGTGAGGTCGTTTCTTCCCCCACGATGGCTGCGGTCGAGTCTTATCCCGTCTGACTATACGAAGAGAAAAACGTCTTTCGGACCAAACAGCTGCAGCACACGCTCAACATTATGTATATAAAATTAATGCATTATCAATATTGAAGTGCCCTATGTTTGTCTTATAGAACGTAGTACTAGTACTTCCTGAGTGCATTCTATCAGTACTATATAATAATTCACGTGTTTTTATTTATTCATTTATTTATAACTATATTTATATCTTTCCTGTCACGCTCTATGGGAATAAGATAGGAGAAAATTCAGGTACCGAATACGTTATCTTGGATACGGGGGTCGGACTTGAGCGCTCCAGCTGAGTCACCTGAGCTCGCCTGCATGTTCGTGTCTGGACATGTTAAGGTACTGAAGACGGTATCTTGGATACGGGAGTCGCACTTGGGCGCTCCAGGCAGAATGCTGAATTTTCATTAAAGAAGCCTCTGAACAGTAATAAGCACAGGAGATAGACGGGGTTTCCCTGAGGTGCATATTTTCTACCGTCATTTATAATGACGGCCCGGGCCACTAGTAGTAACATAAGCCGGAAAACGAGCAGCGGGCGCTGCGGCTGCTTGGTCCGAAAAAACGTGATTTCACGCGCGTTCTTTTTCTTCGTATGTCTGTCTGGTCTCCTGTTATTATTATTCCCATGTCGTGTCCGACACTCCATAATCGTAACTTGCAAAAAATAGCTGAACTAGTTCCGTGCTTTGCTTTTAATGCTGGTTGAGAAATGACATCTAACGATTACGAGTGATAAAGCCATGGATTTTATATTTAACGAAAAATTACTTCTAAATGCCAGAAGCGTACGACTGGTTCTGCTAATAACATAATTTGGAATTTGGCTACCATTTTACAGTTCCAATGCTGATTTAAAATTGAATATAACACACCAGTATATCTAAAACTAAACATTTCTGACTGCTGTAACCTATATGTTGGTGTTCAACACTGTGATACAGAGGTCGAGTTCATCTCAGCTCGTTCACTTTTCGAATGTTTTCTAGAGTAGTTGTCAGCGCAATTATGTGTACGCCAGTGCAAGTGTGCAACGTATTAAAATGTTAACCGTTAAATCGGCTTTCTCTGCAAGTTTCACTTGAAGAAACGTTCCCGTGTTCCGACTCTCATATGCAGCGGGCTTAGCTTAGGTTAAGACTAAGTTATTAGTCTTCAAGTGAACTAGTTTTTCCCCCGACTTGCTGTTCCCGTGCACGTTCCATTTCCGTTCCATGGTTCCATGTTTCTTCTGACATTCTTTACGCCCTTCTTTCTTCCTTTCTCTGGATAGCAGAGTACTCTGGGAGTAGGGAGCTTATGGCTGGTACACATGCCAATTTTAAGAACGAGTTTCCTTAGCTAATCGTCTGAACGTTTTTGAGTCCCGTAAGCACTGCTTTGAGTTTACGAAAAAAGCTGCAAAATATTAGCCTTTCAGTTTGCATATCAAAGGCCGTTACTTAATTTTCAAATCTTCAAATTTTGAGCGAATTATATTTCAAATTCATGCAAGTGTGTGCTATTTAAATGGGCACGTCAACGCATTCGGACGTGGAGATGACGAAACTCGTCATTTTGTCTAGCGTGTGTCGGCTACAGCCTCTTAAAACCAGAAGCTAGAATACTACTCTTTTTTTTTCGGTTTCTTTTTTTTTTTTTGCACCCATGATTCCAGAGTTACAGATCATTTTACTAAGTGTGGTCTATGCATCTGTATTCCGCTGAATGTTTTTGTGTTTCATTATTTATTCAAAAGTCTCGGAAGTGACCACATCTTGTGGCAAAATGGAGACCATTTGTTTCAGTGCTCAGTCACCGTTACATCATGTCGGCACACGCTATTATTTACTCAAGTAGCGTGCCGGTATTCTTCGAGATGTTTGGCCCACATAAACATCTTCGTGAGCTTCTTCCTCTACCTCTGTCAACACGTCATGCTGGCGTGCCGTTAAGTAATCAGGCTGTCCTTACCTCCTGAGGCGTATTGTAATCACAGCCAAGTTGGGTAACCTTAGCCCGAAATGCGATTATGAGAGCTCTATCGATCGCTGAGCGGTTTAAGCTAACAATAGAGAAATTCCTAGTTAATTGTAATTCCATCGATGACGGTTTGAAGTAAGTAAACTGATTTACTTACTCTGGACTACGGAGTTTACTCGTTGCTTAATTACAACGTTTCTCTGTTGTCTTCATTTCAAATTTATGCTTCTAGGCGGTTACTGCTGTAACTAATTATCTCCATCGTCGTTGCCGCTCTCTGGGTTATAATTGAGACACAAATCTTGAGCAGCGAATCACCGGTATAGCATCGGTAACCCATAAATTGTTATTACAGCACGTCTTTGATTTGTCGAACATTATTTTGATCTTGAAACTTAAGTAAATGTTGGAACTCTTACTTCATGAGAACTTCGTATTTTGTCTTATTCACAAATAAGGGCAGAAAAGAATTGTATGCAGTGTCACGCTTTACGAGCCATATCTCACACCAGGAGTCATGCAGCAGGAGGATATTTTGAGGTCCCTTGTATCTTGCTTGTGATCGCTGATTTTTTTACGCGCGAGGAAGAAACATTCACAAACGAATTGTAATTGTCATGAGTGGTCTAGTTGTGTTTATTGGCCAAAAACCACGGTACGTGCCCAGTTTTGCTGTTTATACATGGTACAGTATAACTTGCCTTTTCTTGTGGACAGAATTTGATCCGGGTGCTTGGGTAGTTTTCTAATTGAAGAGCACCGTCATCATTAGAATATAATCTGCTATTGGGTGCACGTTAAAGGAAACTTGCAGAACCAGTCCTACGCTTCCCACGAACCTTTCGTGTAAGACTTTGTCGGGGTTAATCGTCAGTAATTATCACGTCCATTCGCAAATGGCGTATTTCCCATGTTATATGTTAAAATAGTAGGACTCCTAGCTCCAGTTTCTTGGATATTGCTATTCAAGAAATACACACTGTTTCTTAAAAACTCTTTTGAACTGCTGATGGCAATGCTTGTTCTTCTTTTCGTAGTCACATAAAATGACACTAGCATTTACACAATCATTAGCATTGGGGCAGTTGATAAGATATCCTCTATCACGAGATCGATCTGACGTCTTCATGCATGTGAGTCAGGGAGACTGGCCGCCAGAGGAANTTGTTCTTCTTTTCGTAGTCACATAAAATGACACTAGCATTTACACAATCATTAGCATTGGGGCAGTTGATAAGATATCCTCTATCACGAGATCGATCTGACGTCTTCATGCATGTGAGTCAGGGAGACTGGCCGCCAGAGGAAGGCTTGCAGAACCAGTCCTACGCTTCCCACGAACCTTTCGTGTAAGACTTTGTCGGGGTTAATCGTCAGTAATTATCACGTCCATTCGCAAATGGCGTATTTCCCATGTTATATGTTAAAATAGTAGGACTCCTAGCTCCAGTTTCNTTCTTCTTTTCGTAGTCACATAAAATGACACTAGCATTTACACAATCATTAGCATTGGGGCAGTTGATAAGATATCCTCTATCACGAGATCGATCTGACGTCTTCATGCATGTGAGTCAGGGAGACTGGCCGCCAGAGGAAGGCAGATAAAGCAAGGATCTATCTCTGGCACATGTCAGCCAAGTGTTAGTTGGTCAGCCAAGTGTCAGTTGCTCTGCATCTCATGCTGAAAACAATGCCCCATGTGCTATATTTTTCATACAAATAACAACGTCAAACAATTTTCCCGGCGCAACAGATGACATTACTGGACTAATGTTCGTCTTGAGACGCTGGCCTCAATTTGCAGACAAAGGACGCTCCTCTTAGTGAAGGCAAGGCACTTCACTTTAATTATGTGTGCAAATTTTTAAATAGAATTCATGTTGATTTTAGGGTAATCTTTGCCATTAGTTTTTGTGTACGATACTTTCTCCCACATTTGTTAGCCCTTGCGTGACATCGGAGTCATGGAGCCACTAGCACACAGCAATCACGTGCATGACCACTGATGAAGCGTGTGATACAGTCTAATTTGAGGAAATATTTATTACTATTAATAATATATACGAGCAGCTGAATAAACATGTAAGGGGAGGCACTAAACTTCGTAATATATATGTGGCCCTGGAGCAGTGATTAGAATTTTCCTTCCATTTATTTACTTTGCCCGTGGTTGTTGTATAAAGATGATGTATGAGTAGGCAGATAGTCAACCTTGCTGCCTGAAAGAAAATACAGTTAAAGTATTTACAGTCAAGGTATCTTGCCACCCGTCACTGCATGCACGTTATTAGCTATACGTTGGATGCGTTTCGTATGGTAGAGTTTCAGATGTTACGGATATGCCCAACTGAAAGGCAGGAACCAGTATTGACTAGTTCCAATTTTTAACACTATGAGTACAAACTGTACATTAATAGTAACATAGTTACTTACTGTAGCAATATCTAGAGCTTTGGCACTATCCTGCTGCTAGCGTGACACACTCACAAAGTGATGCTAGTTAGTATTCGAGTTGTGATTTAAAATTGGTTTAGTGCCTCGTGTAAATTTAAGATATTACTTCGTTTGATGGTCCACTAAGCGTTCTGCTTTTCATGTTCTTGCCTTGTTTACTTTCCAATTAACTACTATTTAGGTACAGTCCTAGTTTTTCAGAAATATGCAGTGCCCTAACTCTAGTTATAGAGAGTGTTTCAAATACAGTACTTGGAAGTATCATCCATAACAAAAAAAAAAAAATAACGTACCATATACAGTGGATAGGCGCAAAAATTTGAACAACGAAAGATTTGTCTCATTTCTGAAACAATTCATGCTTTCATTTTTTTCGGTAAAAACAAGTTTTGCTTAGAAATACACTGACTTATTTACATTTAATGGAATAAATACACAGACCTTATACCTAGAGGTTTTTCTATGTTAATGTTTCAAGAAATGATGTTTATTCATTAGTGTAGATGCCTGAGTCCACTTACCCAAGCATTAACTTTTTTATTAACCATACAGTAGAGGAATCCTGTAGCATTTATAAAACGCAAACGGCTCGAGTTCACTATTTATAGCAATGTTAGCGACATAATTTTTTTCTACGGTCATGCTATCACTTTCTGGCCTTATCAACTGACTTGCATATTATGTTTACGAATCTTCCTAACGACAACGCACGAGCTATCACTATGAACATATGCACGTACAGGGCACGTGGCCTTTCGGTTCGTTGCCGTCGGGACAAATTTTTCTCTTGTTCTAATTGTGTCGCTGAGAAAGAAGACAGTCACGTGGACTGAGCTTCACACGGTCGAGGGGCAATGGCATTGGCGGGACCGTTCCTTACCTTTCGTTTGTCTTTCTTGGTAACGGTACTGTACTGCTGCTTCTGTCCAGCTGACGGGCTAGAGTGCCATTACCGACGGGTTGTTTGCGCGCTTCTAGCTGCGGCTGCTGACTTCCTAGTTGCAAAACATGTTAGGACTGCGCGACAGAGCGTCTGTCTTCCCCGCTGCACACGTGAGTCTTTTGTCCTGTTGTTTTACTTTACAGCGTTCAAATGCGTTGGCGTGATTGTTTAAACAACAAAATAGCTGACTTCTTTCTGAGTTGTTATTCACTCAAAATTTGAAGCCATATGTCGGAAACTTTTCTACTAACACTTTTTAGGTAAATAGATTTGAGGGCTAATATTTTTTTCACATATTTTGGTGAATACGCAATAGTGTCAGCATGGGCAGAATGGACCATTCAAACGCTGTGAAGTGAAAACACGGGGCAAAGGTCTACCGTTTGTAGAAGGCCTAAGGCCCTTTTATGGGACTTAACACGTTTCTTTTGTAACTATAATGAGAAAGTATCTACATATGTCTGGACACAAATGTAGTAGACACCCACGTACCATGCATATGCAAGTCTGAAGGATTAACTATAACCAACCATAGGGTCTCTCTGCAAATTGATAAAACTTTGATGTCTTTTCTAATTAATAAACATAGCGACCTCAAGCAAGAAAATAAACTGCTCCTGGAAATGCTCAGAATGCATTTATTTGAAGGAAGCACTGATACACGAGCTCTAGTCAATAGTGACTCGCAAAATTAATTTTAGCTAATTTATGGTCATTTGGTGCCCTAAAATTCAACTGTCGTCGTCCACCGCTGACATCTAGCTACTAATTTGTGCAACTTGTTGACGAACACATCTTTTGCATCGCCAGGAACAGGGTACTTTTTGTTTGAGGCCCGCTATGTTGACTGGAAAATATCTTATCAAAGACTGGCCCAATTGAGTTTTATAGTGAGCAGTCAAGTATAGAGTTTATGAGCCAACATATACACAAATGTTACGTGCTTTGCAGATGTGTACAGCAACTGAAAGAGCAAATAGCCGATTCCGCTTCAATTTACGCATAGTTACAATACACCAGCCATCTCCACGAAAAAAATATTTTACCCGAAATTAAGTTTCGGCAGCTACATCGTTTGTTTTTACTAGTTGAATTAACTGAAAATATATAAAATAAGAAATCTAGTGGGATCTTATTTCTGCTCTCTGCCGTCTTGATATTTAGAACGCACTGCTTTTCATAGTCAAATAACTAGATTAGTAATTGGAAACGTCCTGTTAATACAAATAGCGATAGGATTAATGTGTGGAAAGAAATATTTTTTTTATTTTAAATTGTTTTCTACTTCGGCCAAGCGTTGACTTCGTTCTTTCAATTTATCAATGAAAATTCTATCCATGTGCGGAGCACCCGGCCTGCGGTGCTGTAGATTGGAGTATCTATCGATGCTGCAGCACCAACAGTGGCCGAGTCTCTCGCCTGCGCTGATCACTTAGCCTTCTCACAGCAAATTTGTATGTATCTTGAGCACAATGGCCGAACGGCCATTTGAAGCTCAGGCAATGATTTTTTATGTATATTTCACAGCGTATTTATTAGGAACTGTTAAAAAGTGATCGTGTCCCAACATGCGAATACCTGAAATATTACAAAGAAAGTCGAAGCGAGTCTCTGAGGCCCATTCATGCTGTAGCAAAGTCCGCTTGGCACTTACGGCTTAACCTTTCGCTACATAGGTACGCGGCAGAACTCTAGAAAATACTCCCGTAATTTTACAAGAAATGTGATGGTGGTAAAATAATAAAAATCCCATGAACTTTAAAGCTGTTTCGTTATTTCACGGTGGGGATATCCGTATATTAAAAAAAAAATTATCCTGAATTTTTTGGCATAACTGCAGAGGTAAAAAAAACTTTCATATTGACGCATTGAAGCGATGGCAGCAAAGATAGATAAAAAGTTCGACAAAATTTACTAATGTCTTTACAGAATGCAACAATTGTACCTCCCGGCACCGCTACAAATATTTTATTTAAAAGAAACGGAGCGCCGCTTGGTTCAATATCCGTAAACACTACGGTTAAAACTCATTAATTTTTGAGATTGTACTGAGGATTAAATAACTTAGAGGTAGTACAGTGATTAAGCTCAGCATACTAACTACATGAAGCATAAATGAATTTAGGCGTGACCTGTATGTTACCAAGTGTAAAACTGTAAGCATTATGAACATTGTTTTATTAATCAAGTAGGTGATTGGTTACTTATACATGAGTAGTTTCTTCCTGAAACTTTTTATTATGAAAAATACATCGTATCGGATATAATTAATATTCTGTACAGTAACTATAAAGATTACTTAAAAAAAAAGGCACACATAGAAAGACTGGTAAAAACACTTCGACGGGCTACTTCAAATGCTGTCATTTTTCTCTTTCCAATACCAAACAATCAATTGATTTTGAAAATAAATCTTAACGGACTGTCGTGCAGACAGACTATCGGCACACCCAAAACGTTAAACAAAGGAGCCGTTTCGCCCTAGATACTCTCCACCGGCTCCCTAAAGACAAAACAGCGTTCGAGTTGGCAGCGGTGCTTCAACGTACTGCAATGTTGATTCATAGTCGCTACATATATGAATTCATAATCCAATGCAAATTCCAGTAACAAAACTTATTATCATAAAGTCAACCATATCAGCTCCCTAGGGACAGCTTAGCTCTGAACACCCAGGCTAGAAGACGGCAATTCACCGATTATATCCTCATGTATGAAGAAATGGAGGGAATGCATCCTACCGCAGTGTATGACATTGTATTTGATTCAGTTGCTGCCTTATTTGTTTACTAGTACCTATTTATACAGCAGCTGGACAAAGACAGCCGTCTCTTACATATATTGCTTATACCGATATACGAGGTGTGAATGCAAGGCTCAACTTGCAGACAATGGCATGTATTTGCTAGTCACCTGTCAGTGTATTCACTGCAGCATCCTGTCAATAATATAAAACATGGAGTGATCAAATGCTCAATGAGACGAGGCAGATTTTTTTTTTTGTCTCAGATATCTGTGAGAGACACCGGAGTATTCTTCGTTCACCTATTGTGGTATACGTACAGCCAGGGATTAATAATAACACCGCACTTAACGACAGTTCAACTCTTCAATCCATTATACACACATGGATATCTCTGCAACGATAAGCTTATACTCTTACGTTTTCAAAGGTAAACTTCAGTCGAGTCCTGCATATATTTATCTCTTTAAAAGTTACGTAAACTTCCCGTTTAAGGTCTGCCTCTGTGTGTATATTACGACGAAAAAACTAAGAGGAGCTAATACCTTGCTAAAAAAATTTCTGTGCCATTTGGAAAAATGTCTTGGAAGCAAACCAGTCAAAAGTATTACATTCCATTTCAATCACGCATTATTGTTAGTGTGCAGACAGGTACATAATAAAAAAAGCAAATTGTTCGTCTATGTACTCATACTCTGCTAACACGAACAGTTTTCAATATTGTGCGAAAACGTTTGCCGGAAGTTGTAGTACGTAGCTGCTTTTTTTCGAGGCCATCGAGAAAGAGACTCTATCTCAATGGCCTCGTTTGTTTACATCAGAGCCCGATTCCGCCATTAGCAGAACCACGTCGCGGAATCAGTCCCTGGCAGTCGTTGCTGTACTTACACCTTAGTAAACTAGCTGCCTTCAGTTTACTGTGACTTGCAGAATGTAGGTATAGTACAGTTAAGTTTCTAGTCTCCGACTCTTGGTAAACTGCTTTGCCTGTGGCCCTGAAATTGCCTCCGAGGCTCCGACTCCGAGCTCAGTAGCAATCGGAGTGTGGTTGTGTGAGGTGTTAGCACTGGTGCTGCGGTAAGCCTGTCTGCAGTCTGCAGCTCGGTGTGCTTGGCCGAGATATCGCAAGATAATTTACTGTTATCTCTCGCCCTCTCAAGGCGTTGCACGCGTTGGAACTTTTGTTAGCGCTTTGTTTCATGCACGTGTATAGATTTTTACAGTACATATTTTGTCGTTCATAGCTACAGGAATCACGTAACTTATTTTACGAGAACATTCGTCACAGCTTCACACAATTTATTTTCTGTTATACTTCCCAGTACACCTCCGGGATTGTGGAACAATGGCATTGTGCGGTGCATTGTGTTTTGTTGTCGAGGTTGGGCTTGCGGAAATTTGGCCATTCACTGTGGCTATTTCACGTGCTGCTTTCTTTCTTTTTCGTTTACAAGATGTTTCTTATTCTTTACTGGACCGTTCCGCAGGGCGAGTACTTCGTTGTAAGCCGATCGTTTTTCGACGAATAGCCTGTCCGCCTGTTTTGTTATTGAATCCTTCGTTTACGTGCATCGAATTCATCCTGTTCAAATTTTGCTATAATTATTCGTGCATGTCGTGTTAGCAACGCTAAATGATGCAACATTAGTTACCGATTTGTTGATATTGGGGCGCCCTCGCTTCATTTCCTTGGATTGCGCTCTTTTATCCGACTAGTTGTAACATGTCTGGGCTTTAGCGTTGGATTCGTCACGTTGGATTGAGCTTCAGCTATTCGTTTCAAAGCGATTAGCCTTGAGTCGACCCAAAACTCCACTCTTGAGCGTTATCAGTCCACAAGGGGCGGAAACGCAATGAAACTGGCGAATCTAACGCTCAGAAATTCAGTTCATCTAGTTTAAGGAAGTAAATGAGATTATAGGTATAAATCCAAGTGAGCAAATCGAGCACGTCCCTAATTAAGCCTGTTTTATCATGCTGGTGATGAACACAAAAAGAGGTTCTCGTGTTGCTTTCTCACCGGAGTTCTCCGCTTGGGGTGCTCAAACCCCTTGGGGTTGCGAGATGACCTGGTTAGGGGTCGAAATTTTTGGGTTAAGCAATTCATGCAAAACATTAACTTGAATCATTTACTTGCGCTAACTTGGTATCAATTTAATTCTTTGTCATCGCATGAGTTATTAATTTTGTATCGAGTGCAAGAACAAGTTTAAAATTTTATAGGGCTGCCAAGCCTAGAAAAGGTTGGGAATCATTGGCTTCAAAATTCTAAAATTCTGTTGGTTTGGCAGCGTGAAGAACGGTAAAAACAGTCGCCATCACTGAGCGCCTCTGTGAAAATCCCCGTTGCTTCTTCCCCTGACCTTTTGCTAACCGTGAGCTCATTTGAAGATCGTCACTGAACTAAACCTTGTTAGATTGAGCTCTTAGCGGCCGCACTTAATCGAAGCCGGAGCAAGTGCAATCGACCGGCTATCTATCACTCAGCCGTCCATGCGAATGCCCACCCGTCGTGATGTGTTCTGGTTTACTATAGATATCCATAATTTATGTACTAACTTTTTGCTGCAACTTCATTTACACGTCGCAATTTACGAGAGCTTGAGTCTATACCATCGACTTGTTGACTACAACTTCCACCATCGGCAATCGTGCTCTTTGAAAGTTTTTTCTTCTTTTCGAGTCTGCAGTGTCAATAAGGACTTCAGATGTCGCGCTGTGATTGCAAATTTATCACAAACTTTGAAGGTCGTATTGAGCTGCAAATTTTGCAGCTATTGAAAATAAATCCTCGCCGAGACACGCAGCCCGAAGCATGGCACACCCTCCACGACAAGAGTCTGAGAGGCACTGGACGCGGTCACATGCACGTGCAGGGAGCTTCACGCCGTCGCCTGAACAGCACCGCTATCGCTGCGCTGCTTACACAGCGAGCTGTGAATAACACCCTCGTCATTGTTTCGTTACTCGATCCATTCGTATGAGATTTATTTTTTCTATGTTAAGGGCCCAATTGAGTCTGCAATTTCATAAATTAATTTAGAAGTCGCTCACGTGTCACTGAATTTTGGCGTTTGCGAGCTCCTTTTAAATACTGAGACTATTTTTTTTAGCTTGCGGCTTCACAGATGATGGGATCCTTACTGCCTAGGAGTAACGGAATGATGCCTACTTCACGTGTGATAATAGGTAGCACACAAGTGTCTCTAGCTTTATGGATGACTGCCTCTGGACCAATTGGTTTCTTTATGGTATCGAGTAGAGATCAGTTGGTGACAAGTGCTGCATATGAGCTCATCGACGAACCAACCCAAGTATAGCTGTCTAGTACTAGTTTAGTGTTTGAAACTTTGAAGGTTGTTGCTTCAAAATGAAATGATTTCAAAAAAATATTTCATTAAAGGACTAATTTTATATAAGGGAAAGCTTTAACACTTTGCTGAAATGCCATTAAACTGTAATTGTACAATACACGATTTTGACGCTTTGATCCGTGGTTTAAAGGCGTGTTTGAATCATCAGTTCGGATCGGGGTTTATGTGTTCATCACAAAGCAGTTGCGCTCGAGACGTCCAAAAACTCGACCTGGAGTTGTAAATCGTTAGCATCCGGTATATTACACACAAGTTAAAGCTAACTGGGCTAAATTATCTCGCTTAGAGTACCGTAGGTGATATTCGACTTCGCCTTAAATGCTGCGCACTTGGGGCCTGGTCGGTTGGGTCGTCGAAGTTGAGTTATGCCGAGGCCACATGACTTAACTTGTCCGGATATGCAAATCGGAAATTTGGCTTGATCACTTTGAGTCGCGTTGTAATTAAGTACTAGAAGCAGCTCGATTATGTTGAACCAACTGAAATCGGAGCATGACGCACTTCGTGGAATTCTCTCAGGAAGCTGATTAAGAGTCAATGGCTGAAACGTGATTCAGCAAGTCGAAGCCAGGGCACCTGTCTGAAGTTTAGGACAAGTCAAGTCTCAAAGGCTTCATTTCGTTGCCCAATCGAACGGGCATTTAGTCATATGACGATGCTGCTCGCGTCATGGCGGAGGCGGATGTTTACTGAACGTTCACTTGCCTGCTTGTGTCCTGCACGATGCTGTTGCGTCATCTGTGTCTCTCAACCGCATAGTCTGAAAACCCAGCGTCTAGTACGTGTCCTGTGATCAGTCTTACCGGAAGAAGGAAAAACCTATGCGCTTAAGATACGCGCGCCTTGCAGGAACGTCTTGCGACTTATATGTTCTCTAAAAATCCAGCATCTGCATGTCTTATATATAATTATATACCTTTATACCTTTATTTTTCTCTAATTTCAAATTACACAGCTATCTTTTAAAATCATATATACATACGAAGGAAGTGGGATTAACCTTATGTGCTAAAAATATGACAGACATGTTGCGGCATTTGTTCTCTAACAATCCAGCGTCTTTACAAAGACGCACAATCAATGATGCTGGTTGGCCTTCTTGGGAATACTCAGGAGAGCTCTCAGACTAAGCTTGGGCGTGCACGCTAGTTACAAAATAAGCGAATTGCGTCATCTAGCTGTAGCTCCTCTGAAAACCTGTCTTCGAGGCAAACATTAGAAGAACGTGCCGCATTTGTTCGTTTCATGGATACTGAAGGCTGAAATCTGCTTATCTGAGGTAAACGAGCATACAGCAGCTAAGACAAAGGAAGAGAGAGGCCCACATATTCTAAGCGCACCTCAGATCCACCGTTCGTGAATGACGTGACGCGGCTGCAGATATCTATGTATATTGTGCTGTTATCAGGGACACGACCGTACGATTTACTGCAAGCGATCAATTGTGACGTCATCGGTTTCGCTAACTTACTCGTAAATACAGGGGAGAACTCCCCCTCTCTTCTTATCTGTTAGTGCGTTACGCTATGTATTCGTATTTGTTGTACATAGCAATCTCGAATGTTAACAAGCATATGCATACCTGTCTTCTTACTGCTACCTAAATTTAACTGCGATGTTTGTGGTGTCACACTTTCCATGTATAATATAATTAACGTATCCATGACGCCGGCTCGGTAGAAAGGGAAACGGTTTTGAGGGATCTCTCTACCTAATAATAAAAGGTTTGTTGGTTCCTCCGTCCCGATGGGAAGAATTAGATTTTGCGAAAATTCATCTACTGAACGGCACAAGGTGCAATGTTTTCAGTCTAACTTTGGAAGACTACCTGAAGTTTTCTTAAGTCGTATCATATAGACACTAGATATTACTTCCTTCCCACAACTATGGTCAAACCAGCGTAAGCAGTCCTTTAGAGGCGGGGCTCAATTGAACGCAGCAGTGCCAAATATAATCTATTGACCAATGCACTTTGCATATTCGAATATAAATATAATTTTATCGATTGAGACAAGTTATACCCGCGCTTAAGTGAGATTTGGCCAAGTTGCTTTGCGTTCGTCGCCACGCCCATCTTACTCCTTATGCTGGTTTGACTATGGTATTTTTTTGTCTCTGTGGTGACGCTGCTCAAATTGAGTGGAAGATCAGCGAAAGAAACTGGCACGATATTTCTGAGACGAGAACTACGAGAAGAGTGAGGGCAGTACGTGGTGCATGTATGGGTGTGTCACGTAATTATTTTGCTGCCGCCATTTGTTGGCGGCGCGGGTAGAACGTAGCGCTCTCATGACGAGAGGCGCTGCCAAGGAGTATGGAGAGGGGAATGCTTGAAAAAAAAAATCCATATCGAGTCATAGTCGTGTACAGGACGTCCTCTTTAATAAAGTAGGCCTATAGATGAACATTTTGCTGTAATGGTGGCTTAGTTCTTGATAAAAAAGTAATTCTTATTATTTTTATAATATCGAACCAAACCGTAAAAGGGTGCCACGCATATGATACGCATGTGGTGTAAAGGCGTGTTCGATTGTGTACCGAATTTGAACCTTTAAGGTTTGACTTGTCCGAGATATCAGACACAAGCTTCAGTTTTGCCAATTTGAATCGCGTTGCGTGTGTTAGAAGCAAGTCGATTACGTTGTGCCAGCTGAAAACCATTTACTGCAGCAAGATTGCTCTACCGAATATTCCAAGGGGAGCTGATGACGGGTCAGTGCCTGAAACTTAAATGAGCGGCTCGAAGCCAGCGCACCTGCGTCAAGTTTCCAACCAGCCCTTAGGGCATGATTTTTTGGCCCCCTAACATGTTTATTTATAAGTTAGGATAGGTAGGCTACCTATTCTAGCGTAACCGAAGCTATCATAACACAGCCTAGCCTATTCTTAGCTAACCTAATTAAGCCACACACCGCAGTAGTTATGCCGCGCCCCGTGAAAGTTCTGCGTGTCCAGTTACAAAACTAATTGTTATAATTGTGTATATATTAATCCGCGGAGCTGGATTTTTATTCAGTAGTACGTTGTGTACTCTCGTCATGCGGGCAGTTAAAAACGTGTGCTGTTTACCATGCAGCTGACGTATCTCTTAAATTCGTATGAGCTTATATTTATTTTATGTCGAATAAGCGTATCGTTATTTGTATCGGATAAACTGATCTTTATTTTTACGATTTCAATGCTTCAGGGATAACCGTTCACTGTCACGATACAAACAATCTCGTCTCATACACGTGCTTGGATTAGTGCAATTCGTGTATTATAATAACAAAGCCTCGCCATAAATTACATATTACCCTACTTTTTATTCTCTATCGAGGTGCTATAATTACACAGGTGTGCCACAGAGGGTCAAACCCTGACCGGAGCTCGCCTAACCCTCTCTCACCCACGAATGGACGTCACTCACACTGTCCCACATATTCTCCTCTGTAAAGGGAACCGATAACACAGGTGCGCCAAGAGCTACACCTGTTCCTACTCTGCGGTCCATGGCCGTGCTCAAATTTTGGTTTACTGTACGTGCACCGTGGCCGAGGGTTCTCGACTCGTGGCGTTGATAGTTTTCATCAATTGGCATTTCGGAGTTGACTTTCGAAATGAACTTGAATTTTTACGCAAATAATCTAAAGAAACTGGAATTTTTACGCAAAGTTTTTTAAAGAAACTGGAATTTCACCGCAAATTTTTAAAATAAACTAAAATTTTTATTCCTAATGATTTCCAAATAAACTGGATTTTATATTTATTTTCAAAGGAACTGGAAATATTCTATCGATTGATAAAATAAACTGAAATTTTTATACCGATTTTAAATATTCTAGAGGTTTGATGTCGATTTTGTACATAAATTTTCATTTTTTTTAGCAATCTTTTTAATAAACTGCTATTTTTATCGATTTCTAGATAAACTTAAATTTTTAGATCTTATACTGCTCAAAATTAATGCTCGTGTCGTTGTAAATATTGCAGCCAAAGCTACATACATAGCTATATGGTTAAGAAAATGCTGCCATTCTTCTGTCAGTCACGCTGAAAAATTTGAATAGCTATATCTGAGGAGCTGTTTGCTATGTGCGTATATTGCGTTCATATATATATATATATATATACGCTTAGTTGTCCCTCTTTTCTCTCAAACTTATAGTCGTGTCAAGGGATGCTTCAGCTGTCGTATTAGGTAATAAATATTTTTTATTGCCCGTTTCTATATTATACACATACTGTAGAGTTGCTACAGAGGGTTTCATACAGTAATTCATTCGCCGTTAATTCATATGCCGTTATACTGTGGTATCTTCATGTTTTTCATCTCTGAGGAGACTCATAGGATCAGGTGGCAGGCATTTGTAGTGTGCCGTACATACGTAGCGACTACTCTAAAGCATCGCACTAAAAATGGTGCACGCATTGTTAAAGTTTCTCCTTGTTATTGCCGGAATATTCCTTGCGAATCTTCTAATTTTGGTAGGTATGTAATTAAAACTATGCTACCGGTGCAGCATTTGGCCCAACTGATGTTCAGGCATAATATGTGTCCCCATGTTTTAGGATAGCCAGCTATTCTAGCTGAACCAGGCATCATTTTTTCTTACCAAACTAACGCATGTGTTAAGTAGGCCATATACTATACCTGTACCGAAAAAAGTATTACACTGCTGTCACAGTGATGTTTGGTACCATCTCCCAGCCTATCCTTGCAATTATTACTCTAACCTTCCTTAAGCATCAACGTCGATTTTTCACCGTTTAATATTCTGTGCAAATCCGCAAGTGCGTCGCGTGCAATTAAAATGATTGCAATACCGAATGGTGCAGTGGCCCAGCCTTGCCTTGTAATTAGTCTAACGGAATCTGCTTTCATCCAGTTATGTCGGCGAACTGGCCCACACCAACTGCTCGTGTGGGATCGATGGCTTCAGTGAAGCATTCGGAGAATTAATACAGATAGTGCGGAGCCGTCATTGATTTCCGTGCGTCTCTTCGCTAGAGGATTTTTTAATCCAGCTATAGCGCACAGGATCGATGAGGAATCCGTTCGATTTATGTCTACTTAATTAACTCCATATCACCGAGTGTCAAGTTTTCTTGACGCTTCACACAATGCTATTTCTACACGAAGTAAGACTTTCGTTGATCGCTTCATGGTTGCCAAACTGTTGACGCAAGGATGGTAGATATCTTGCCATCCTTTTTACAAGGTTTAGAAAAACTTGCATTAATTCTCGTCATATACTCACATCGGATATATACGTGATACACGAAACGCTGCTATTTTGTGTAATATGCATGATATACTTCAACTTACTATATTCTTAAATACAGTACCATAATAAACAAAATAGAATCCGATTTAGCCGCAATATTAAGAAAAGAATCTTTTTATGGGTATTATCGCCCGTACTTCTACGGTGAAAAAGGTGACTCACTCTGCTACCTTTGTTACTATTTTGGCTTTGGCGTCACATGTTTTTTTTTACCTCGAGAACGTATCTTTGTTGCAATAAAGTACTATCTCAAAAAAGTTGACAAACAATTAATTGGACGATTTACGTTGATCTTTAACACGAAACGACCCGCTGCTCTGCATACGTTAATGGCGCATTTCAACGATTCATTGCCTGATGCATTTATAACTTCACATGTTGTAAACCAGAGGTTAACCTTACATGTCGTAGCTACATGATCATGACAACTTGAATTAAATGTAATATTAATGCATCGAATTTAGGTTACTAATTGAATGACATGGAAATAAGACAAGATTTCGCACCTCCTAAGAGGTCATCTCTCACCCTTGGTTGGGCACCTCTGTTGTAAACATTAGCTAGCCACAAAATCCCCTACGGGGAAGAAGGGAGAGAGGCACTGTTTGTTGACGTTACCATTTGGAGTGGTAAATATTTTTCTCTCTTTTACCAATTTACTTCTTTCTTTGTTTTGCTCCTCTTGTTGATGGTTCTATTTTTATTACTACATGTCCGGGCCTTCACGAACAGGTATTGAAACCCAAATGAAGCTGTTCTTTTTTCTAGTGTCTTAGCGATTCGATGTAGCCATGGGAGGTGAGTCGCTGTACTTGCTTGCCCTTCTTTTAAAATATGCCATGCATTCCTTATTCTGTATCGAAGCATCGTGTGGTGGATATTGTGGCTTAAACTACTATCTTTATTTCATCGCACTTTCACTGTAGATGCACTGGATAATGGCTGTAATCTACTGTAGGTACTACGGTAATCATAGTTTGACTTATGATATTTATCTCAACATAGAGGATCAGAGGATTTACGAGGTGACATCTAATCTTCTTACTTACGTAAACAAAACACCTAGGAGATAGTGTCTCAACTTCTGACAAAG
Organism: Parhyale hawaiensis; assembly: GCA_001587735.2. Taxonomy (NCBI): domain Eukaryota; kingdom Metazoa; phylum Arthropoda; class Malacostraca; order Amphipoda; family Hyalidae; genus Parhyale; species Parhyale hawaiensis. The sequence goes on along the minus strand of LQNS02277718.1, from coordinate 767,013 downwards.
CATTTCTTCACAAGATGCTATCGGAGCTTACAACGTAAACAAAGCACTTACGAGTAAGAAGCGAAGACCCGAAATAGTATCTCGCGGGATAACTTACACTGGGCTGCGAGACGCTATCCCAGGCTACAGTATAAACAAACGGTAAAACCGGAGGCCAAGGAACGCGTAGGCTGCGCATGAATAGCTGCGCACAGAGCCGGCGGCCCGAGGAGCGTAATCGTCGGTCAGCGGGGCGCCCGGCTGTGCCTGGGCAAGTTGCGGTGCGCAGCATTGAGCCAAATGCAGCCAAGTGGCCTTGGTGTTGCGCAGTTCTTGCAGGCTTTCCTAACTACGCAACCTTTGTAGCGACGTCACAAGGCCGGCCACTTGCGTAATGACCAACAGTAAAGCTTGTCCGGCGTAGTATCAGTTGACTTTAAATAGTATCCTTGTAAAGTATGGGAGGACTGTACAATTTACGTACTGAGAATGCATGGGTCCTCGTCTGTCATCAGATCTACGCTGTTACGGTTCTGGGTTAACCACGCAGTTGCATTAATTACAGATGAGTCTGCCTGTTTGAGGAAAATGATTAGTTAAGGAAAATGATTAGTTAATTTAAACTTAAAGGAAGCCCCGGTATCGAACACTTTTATAGAACCGGCTGCTAGACAACAGTTAAGACAAGGACAGTGCTCCTGACGCTTGTGGAAGACATTCGATAATTTCTTCAAACTTCGATTATCTATTACGCAATGATGCTTTTATTCTTATACATAGTAGTGTATATGGACAGGCCGGAACTAAGGACCTATCACGACACTATCAATAACTAAACATCTGAAAACGTTATCATCCGTGAAGATTTTGATAATCGAAGTATTCGAGAGATTTTGTCGAATGTCCACCACTGCAGTGTGTGTGTGTATTGATGGTATAAGCGAACTGTATGGTTAATTTAGCCATGCAGTTCACTTAAAATTTGATTAATTCAGGCACGAATAGGTTAAAATATTAGCCATATATCGCTGAGGCGGCGGGCCCAGCATGCTTGCATAGCCTCTCTTTAATGTTTAGAAATTGAGAACCAAACGACGTGTCTTACGTTCGCATTTAAACAGCGGTGTTAGAATCACAGTAGCTGAGTAGTAGGTATATATAATACAATAACCAGTGATAAGACTTATTGCATAATATAGCTTGCTCATGATCATTTCCGAGAACATGTGAATAAAAAGCTCACTGGGCAATGCATCATCATGATTTACAGCTTGTGGCAACATGCGTCTTGCATCTTTCGAGTAATGCGATATGATACCGAGCTGCTTAAGTTATCTGGACTCATACGTCATCGACTCATCGCACTACCATGGCGGGATCAGAGGCAAAATCCTCTTATGTGCAACGCCGCTCAGTGGGCAACGAGTTGGAGATTAGGTGGGGGAAGAAGAGGAATATATCCCATGGCTTCAAGAATTAGTTTCTATATATATTTTCAATAAAGATTATAGAGTGGTGTCGAATGCTTGTCGAGATCTGGAGCCATCGGGCCGTACTTTACAACTAGACAGGTTACGACGCTAATAGGTCCCCCAGAACGATTCACTGAGAAAAATTTCGATACACGTAGGTGTTTCACAGATCGAGAAGCGTCAGGATGCACTTAGGTGCTTAACAAGGTGCAGTGTTAATCATGATGAATGAAGCTAGTTATCAAGCAACATTTTCAATAAAGTGAGCCTCTATGTGAATGTGTTATTGCTCATACAATAGCCGTTATTTGAGGTTCTATCTTATCTACGGGGCCACTTGATATGCGCCTTCTTATCATTTGATGAGAGTGAGAGACGTGGCGGAATTGCATACAAAGTCCACCATTTTCATTATATCTCTTGTTTGTTCTGAATTCACCGAGCATTAGAAGGTACATATACCTAGTTATATACGTTTGTGTCCTATATTACATATAGCGGGCAGTGTAGAACGATTGCTTTATTGCTTTTTGGTTGCTCATCGTTTTTTATATATTACTAGGTAGATAATCTACCTAGATATTGCGCATCCATGCATGTAAAGGCGTTTGTATTCTATATTATTGTGCTTGTTAGCCTGGCGACTAGATCGTCAATTATTAGGTATGTTGCACCCATGAAGCATGAAAATTTTTTAGAATTAGATTGGCTAGCTAGCACTAGACGGACTAGCGGGTCAATCCTAGAGCACTGGAACTGACACTCTGGCCTCTATGAGTTATTGCCATCAAGTCAGATTATGTTGAAATTATATTATTTGACTTATTATTTAGTTCATTATTTCCATTAATTTTAGTGGAGTTTATTAGCATTTAAATTAATTCTGACGAATCATGTCAACTATGTTTTCCCCAGTATATATGTATAATTGTATATGGTATACTAATTTGTTACCATTTGTATTTGGTCTTCCTTACATTTCATAGCCACTACTTATGTCACTTCTCTAACATGCTTCCTATAATACCTCGTCATTACCCAATGTACATCGAGTTTTTAATTTTTATAATATTTCAAGAATCACAATGAAATCAAACTAGTGCACTCTGAGAACGCATACCTCCGCCAAGCATGGCAGCGGCAACGAAAAATTTAAATAGTCTCTGAAACCATGATTTTCTTTCTATCAACACCAAAATCTGATCACTTGTGCCTTTTGATAATATTAACAGAGTCTGTAATTTTCTTGGAAATCCATTCATAACTTTTTGAGTTACCGGTATTCTGCTAACAAATATTTTAACAAACATAAGTCAAACACACAAACGGACCTATCAATCATCACCAAAATTTAATCAAGTATATATGTCTTTTAACACTAATAAAAATTCCTGAAAATTTCATACAGATTCATTCATAATTTTTTGAGTTATTGCGCTAACAAACATAAAATCAAACACAGCGACAAACAAACGAACAGATCATAACAAAAATTTGATCAGTTACTCTCTGTAATAAACCCAACAACTCCTCTAAATTTCAAGAAAATCCGTTCATTACTTTTTAAGTTATGGCACTAACAAAAAATAGGCAGACGAACATACAAACAAACGGGTGGACGAATCTTCACAAAACAGTTAATCATCTGTTCTTCCGAACATACCTAACAACCCATGCAAGTTTCGTCAAAATCCGTCCATAAATTTTTGAGGCAGACTGAATAGCGTACAGACAGCCAGACGGACAGACAGGCAGACAAACCTAGGAAGCAAAGAGCGTAACGGGAGGACTCACGAGAAATTAGCACCAAAAAGTGACGTCATCATCGACGAATCTATGTCTGAGCTGCCTAGGAGTATTAACGAATTTAACCAGAAAAATCGCCTTAAATTGCAAAATTCATCTCTAGCGTATAAATAAATTAAGATAATATGTACTAATTTATGAATTATTTATCGAAAATTGCAGTGCATGCTGGTGGAAACTTTCACAACACTAGCGCCGAATTTGTTCCCTTTTGGCGACCTGATTTAACTTATTTTTCTTCATTGAAGCCTTATTTACACATAATATTCAGTTCACAGTGCTCTTCACTGAACATATTTATTTTTTACCTACAAATATAAGCACCATTATAGCCAATTCTGTACGTAAGAGAAACCACAGTAACAGATAGCCTATTGCTCGAACTGTTTGTACCTACTTGGCGACGACATCTTACGATATCTTGCAGCTCAAGTAGCTGGTCAGTAATGAGCGGGAGATTGAATGGATTAAATAAAAAAATACGGTGATATGTTCAAGCAAACAATATACGAAGGCCTGAGGTCCCACATTCAAATACTTCGACTCGTCGATGTGATGAAAATCAGCTACGTGCGGTCACGGCTATGTTTTATTTTAGTCCTACTGAGTCCTCCCAATGCATTCTTTGCTTCTTGGACAAACCCGACGAAAACATAACCTCCTTGGCGGAGGTAATAATTAATCATCCAGTGTAGTGCCGTTGCCATTCTGTGCAATCGCACGTTCAACTTATGAACAGATGTTCTCACAGTGAAAGTTGGTACCCAAGGTGCCACCGGAAATCACTCTTACTTTTAAGTTATACGACGTAGGTACGAATTGAATGTCCTCTCATCAGTTGATCTTGCGTCTGTATAGTGTCGCATCTGCATCAGTATAGTGTAGCATCAGCATAAGGAGCAGTTCGTCTCCTATGATTAAAGCGTGCACGATATCATCATGCAGAGAGAGCGTTTCTTCTCACTGTCAGGCTGTTATTTGAACAGGTGAGCAGGTGCAGGTGCGGGACGACCTGCAGACGCCACCTCCAAACGGCACGTGTCTACCACAGCACACTCAAAGTATCCATTTTACAGCGGCCCGTTTATTTCATAAGCGAGGTTTCTAGCACTGCTATTTGTACCAGAAACAAACGTTATTTAGGTCTTATATGGTGAACTGTAAAAGTAAAGCCCCGTCCAGACCACCGCTCATAAGTGCAATAAACGCTTGTGCGATTTCGCAGAACGCAGCGAAAATCTGGCAGCAGTGTCCATGTTCTGCGCGATCGATCGTTCAAACGCCTAACCTAACCTAATCAAAGTTTTTCTTCAACTTTCCCGCTATTTCTGAGTAGAGTATATCGGGTAGGTTAGGGGAGGCAAGGCTTGTTTTTTTTTTCATTTTAAAATTTCAGCACCGTCAATTTTAGTCATTGGTGAGATGGGGTTAGGTTAGATTACGTTTGGTTGGGTTAGGTTAGGTTAGGCGTTTGAACGATCGATCGATCGTTTGCGCAGCGCGATCGATCGCGTACAACATCCACACTGTCCCACGGTGCATTGTAGCGGTCAGCGACGTTTGACAATTTATTAAGTGTAGATGTTCAGCAGAACTCAGTTGCCCACGCACCTTGATTCAACGAAACTGCAATTTTTGTCTCTATCAATAAATTATTTTACTTCTAGTATCAACACAACTATGAATACGCACCGATTCTAAATGTAGATACTACTCTTATATGTTCTTTAGCAGCCCATACTCCAACAGTGCTTGGGTTGACATTGTCATACTTTTCTAATTTTCTTTACCTCTCGGTATTGTTTTCGAGGTTGCCAAGTGAATAAATTTTTATGTGGGTTCCTTGTCAATTTATGTTCTCTATACATACGTACTGCAAAGTGTTCGGACATTTAATTTTTGGTCCTAAACGCAACTGCCTTTTAACCACAAAACGTCGATGAAATATTTACAGTCAACTCGGTATTTGACACAAGTGTCACTAGTATGGTGAATTCTCATATTTCTCGTCAAATTTGCAGTGAATTAAAACTCAGAGAAACTTAAGGCTTTTAAAGTGTCTATAGCTAAAGAAGCAAGGAAACCTCATGTAACGCCTAATTTTTTCGATTTGCGTGAGAGAAACACAGTGCTTCAGGAGAAACCTGTTTTGTTCGCCACCGAAATCGCGCGAAAGCATCCAGCAAGTTGGACGCTCGCGAAAACGCTCAAAGCTGCGATTTGACGACGAAAATTCGCAGCGGTCTGCGAAATCGCCGTAGTGTGGACAGATTTTGTCGGTAGTCTGGACGGGGCCTTATGAGCGGTAGTCTGGACGGGGCTTCAAGAGTTCCGCCAGCGTCTAGAAATAATAGTATCGTTGTTTGAAGGACGTGGAAGGCTCAAGTCAAAGCGAGATCTTCCTTTTGCGACAAAGACGTCAGAGTGTATGAAGAAGATTGCTTCGTAAAATAGACTATGAGGTCAACCTGGACGGCAAAGAGTTAATCACTAAGGCAGACGAATTCAATGAGGTCCTTTTTTGATAATTTTCATCTGGTAAAATTTCATTTTATGCTTTCTGCCGTCTTAAATTAGTGGTACAGCACCGGGGCCCATACTATTAGGTCCCTAATTCGAGCCTTAACTGAACTCCTTGCAATTAGGGCTAGTTCAATTAAACACGAGAATCGGCGGATGAGCTTCTCTTCCTGACACTTCCAGGGGTTACACTCCAGTGAGGAGAAATAATGTATTTCCCATACTACGCATTTGACCTTGTCACAGGGGCTTTGGTTCATATGTGGTGTTCATTAATTCTCTGCCTTGAGAATAGAACACGTATATCGAGAATCAAATTCTAGATTTAGGTATTTGCTATATATCACACCCTGCCGTAAGACTGTTCCATTTATAAATCCTCCCGGCTACCCTACCAGAGGTTCTGCCAAACTTGTACTGACCGCTGCCATTCTGAAAGCTTCACGCAGTAATCTATCTATTGAATGAATTTTGCACTTATTGATTTGCGAACAGACGTCGAAAAACCTTGCAAACTTCTTGAACTTGCGCTAAATTTCCAGAATGGAACGTAAAGTGTTGTTGACCTTTTTTCCAGTGTGTACAGTGTATTCCACAATGCTCATAAAATGTATTGTACTCTTGGAAGAACTATAAGAGCGTTATTGAAGTGTAGCTATCGCTGTAGCCATAACAGCCCATTCATATCGAACTAGCGATCAAATTTTCTCTCTCAAGCGCGACTGATTATTAGTCCTGATGTAGGCTATTTTATCTTGAACTTGTAGTTTAATATTTGCTGTAAAGTGAGTGGGTATCATTGGATTTATTTTGTGCCACACCATCCACTCAGTTAAGCGTGTAACCCTGAGAACCGCTAGGCTTATCTCTGTCTTTGTCTGCCGTGTAAGGCCGCCATCGAGTTAGGGACTCCGGCCACTCGAATATCAAGGAAAACTTCGCTGCATGGTGAGCGAAAGTCACCTTGTATCCATGTTGTGCAGTGCCCATCTTCTTCTTTCAGGAAACTTTACGCTAGGTACCTGGACTATCCCAGCATTAGTGTCCGGAACAGGTACAGCGCATTTTCCGGCTATTTCAACGTGTGGCGGCTGCATCGCTTGCGTATTCTCGCTAACCGTTTTTTCTTTTTAGCTAAAACTATAGTGAGAAATATCTGAATGTGTGGTTCTTATGAAACGATTGATCCTTAGCGTGTGGAGCGTCACATACCGTCGTGATTTTGTTGGCTGTGACTTACTCTTCATTTGAGGTGAATCACATTGACGCTTTTGTTCTAATGCAGAACGTGCAGCAGCAGCCGTGACATTGCCGGGACCTGAACTTACCTACCTCTCAACATAGCAACCCAAGTATCATGTAGGTTATGTTGAAATAAATGGCCTGTCTGGTAGTGAAGATTGCAACCTTTTTAAGTGATATACGCTGGCATGTGTGATGGCTGAAATTCGATTTTCAGGCCGATCTACAGTATTTCGGCCTGCCATATTAACCCTAGATGTGCCGCCCTTGGCATTGGGGGAATTATTATAGCTGGGCCGATCCAATCGACTTTCGGCACATCTAAAGTTTAAAATACCGTATCTTCAAATGGGATGCTTCATTTAATTAGTTATTCTGACGTTCAACTTACTCCTGAATCTATATTGCTAAGCACTTGAAGCAATCAGTGTACATTTGATTTGTTCTGAAAAGCGGCTTGGAGTAGGCGAGTTACGCGCCCGATTGGCAGACAAAATTAAAAGTCTGAAGCTTGACTTGTGTGAAACTTTAAGCAGGTACGTTGACTCCGACAATTGAATCGAGTTTCAGGCGTTGACCCGTGATCGGTTACCCTTGAGACATCCAAGAACTCAGCCATACTCCGTAAAATGGAGCTTTTAGCCAGTTCAGTGTACTAATCGGGTTGATTTTTACACTTGGAACACTTTTGAAAATTGTAAAACCAAAGCTCCTGTCTGAAGGTCCGGCCGAGTCAAGTCAATAAATCTTAATTCCGCCAGCGAATTCGTTTCGCCCTTATCTGCCTGTACCTGAACTGTCGAGGGATAGCCTAAGCATCGTGGTATTGTCGGGCCTCACTATACAGTCGCGCGCCTAGTGTCTTGCGAGGATGTAAAGGAAGCTCGCACATTATTGATGCTGCCGTATCTATGTTGCTGACTTCATATACGTATCAGGACGACGTGAGAGCAGCGCATCAGGTTGTGTGTGCGAATGCAAAGTGTGGCCTCGGCTTTACAAATACTCAGCGCGTGGTCAGCTGGGGTTGCTTGTAGTGTTTCTCGGAGGAATCTCTAGCATTGTTTGAAATGTTGTGCGTAGACCACGCTACGAGAGACAGGGTTCAGGGGTTGGTAAAACCCTTCCTGTGGTTGGACCCCAACAGCGCCCGACTACCGATACCTATGTGCTGCTGTCTTATCAGAGGGTTGTTGTTGCTGCAGCTGCTTTTATGCAAAATTGCGCATAGCCTTTTACTCATTGTATGCTGTGTTCTCGCTTTATGAAATAAGCTGCTATAGTGTTAAAATGTGAAAAACTCCCTCCCTAAGGAGGAATAAATTGTACATTATGATATAGTGCTTTCCCTCCGTAAACTCTCCTTAGCTCTCACTAGTGGAAGTGCACTTTTCGTGCTCGTCGATAAAATTTCGCATACGTTATCATAACTTCATAATATTTTTATTTTTCAAGATAAACAAAGACCGATAAAATTTCGAGCTTTCCTCGAAATTAATGTCAACAGTTTTAGATAGAGTCCTCACACAACCCCACAGTCTAGAGTATAACTCAACGTCACGCGACAATATCCTGACACTGAGTGCCTAACAGGTTTTGCTCCCGGAGCCCGGACACACACACACCATATTTTTGTCCATAGATCCTCGCTCTCGCTTCGCAACAAGAGGCCATAACGAAACAATCAACACGCAGGGACTGTGAAGTAAAAGTTGATGCTCGTTACCTTCGGCAGCAGAGGGTTTACCCAACAAGCTCTCACCCAGTGAGCTCTCCACTCATGTGTCAAAACAAAGTTAGCATCACCTCAAGGTCCTCTCGTTTGGCGTGCACGCTTGGCAAATGTAGCAGATGTCTTACGTACATGTTTATGAAAGAAACTGCGAGTCTGTCTTTGGTTCTTCCTTGGTGGTGTATAAAAAAGAAAACTATGCGTAGTCAAGTTTCAGTCGCTTGTGTACCGATGCCATTCTTGTTGTTCCTTGAATGTATACGAAGGGAATGAAGACAACGATTAAACAATCAACTTGCAACCGTATGCTGATGCGATTTCATAACACTATGACTGCGAGTCTCCAAACAGTTCACTTTGGGATAACCAAGTCCCCTGTTCAGTGCACATTAATCTGTAGGTGGATTTGAGTTGTCGTATCTCCTTATGTCTTTCTATATAGCTGCTCTGTTGAATCTCTGTGGTTTGTATAGTAAAGATATCTGGAATTGATTGTGATGAGATTAGCAGTGGAAGGAAATAACCGTTTCTCTGCTGAGACTGTCCGCCGTGCTTGATACTTTTTAATAAATATCTTCGTTTGCCGTAAATTCAATACAAAACTTAATTTCTGTTGACGATAATACTTTTTAATTTGATCCAGCTCTTCATAAAGATTTAATTACCTTTCTGCGACTCAGCGACAACGCCCCTGCCTTGCTTTGGTGGTACCAGTTCAAGTCGGGGACTCTTCCAGCTCTGTTAGCGTATTTGCCCGTTGATGGGGCACTCGATCTGGGCATCGGGAGGCGGTCTTGTTCTTCACACTACCAGATCTTGGACTTTCTAGACTTAAGACAAAAAGAAACCCTCGTTAAATGTTTCCGCTCAACTCTAGATACTGAATGATTTCATTATTATCATTATGTATGGAACTGATTAATTTTTGGACGTATTCACCCAATAAGTAATTTTTAGTGTCTTAAGTGCACTTCGTTGAGAGAACTTAATATAAATGAGGTGAATTCATTTATTTTCTTGGAATGAATCCACATATTGTATATAGTAATGAAGGTTAAGTGTGGTGACCATTAGGTTAGTTAAAGCATCGTTCAGCGAAGTGAATTTTGTGCTACTGGCAACTGTTCTGTGCTCTACTCGTATGTCCGCCGAGTAAGCAGTGTCTGTTCGGGTTCAGTGCCTCTTGAGATCGGTCTAGACGATAGTCTTTTGAACGTGTTCACTCACCCACTCCTCCGAATGTGTTATGGAATTTACTGTGCCGTAGAAACAGCAGAAAAGCCAATGTTTTCTTAGTTTTATTTCTCAACAAATTTGTAGAGAGATCCCTTTGTTACCGAAGAATCTGAGTTGACGGCTAACATCTACTAATATAATAATTCACGTCGTGTTTTTATTTATATATTTATATCTTTCCTGTCACGCTCTATGGGAATAAGATAGGAGAAAATTCAGATTTCAAAATGTAAAAAAAAGTGGGTACCTTGCAATTTTTTTTCGGCGAAAAAAAAAGTGGGGTACCTTGCAA
>LQNS02277718.1:730962-748021 GCA_001587735.2 Parhyale hawaiensis | reverse complement strand
GTTCTTAGCATTTTGTTTTCATTGAAACAACTTGTTTCCCGAAGCTCGGCTTTCTTCGCATTTTTGTATTCTCACGGGAATTATTTGGCCTACGCAAGTCAGAAGAATTAGGGGGCTGTATATACGTATAATAATACAAATTTACAAAAGGCAAAGTTGGTATCAAATAGTGCCAGGATTGTTTTTGTGGGATTTTGAAAATACCTTCAGACATCCCAGACAAAAATATCACGGATATTCTAAAAATTATAAATTTACCATGCTCCCTTGAGACACGTTCTGCAGCGAATGTGTCCGTTAACCTTATGGTTAATCCTTATTGGTGGGTGTTAATGGTGTGTAAGATTGGACGAATATACCCTACCTCTGTATGCCACTCTAGCTGTACTCTGCACCTCGTTGCTTCTATCAGTCTCTAGAGAGGTTACCTTCATTGGAACAAACTTGTGTCAATAGGAGGCTCACATTGCTTCTAACAAGGAGACACTGTGAGGCCCTTGTGGCGCGGGAGCAACGTCTCGTGGCCTCGAACAGCTTCTATGTCAGGAGATCTCCTCGGGGTCACGTCTCTGGGCAGATTATGTCGTCGGTTCTCTCTCTTTTTCTTGGTGCTTTAGCCTGCGGACACTGTGTCGGGGTGTACCCCGCTGTGTACGGCGCTCGGCCGGTGGGAGAAAGGACTAGCTTTCTGGACTTCAAGCGACTGGGAGTCTAAGTGAAAATTTGTTGGGGCTCAGTCTTTCTTTCTTCAATGGTTGGTCTATTGGACGCAATGTTGGGATAAAATTGTGTTGGGCAGTGTCTATACATGTAAGTATATGTGCTTGTTGATGGAGTGTCTAATTACATGTGTAAGTATATATATCAGTACACAATAATTGTGAGTGATAACGTAAATGTACAACAACGCAAATTAACTAACAGGGATTATGAATGGGCGTTAATTGTAGCTGAATTGCTTATATATTGATATGTCACCTAGCTCAAATGCACCATTTGATTAGGTGATTGATTAGCGAATTTAAATATGCCTACACATTTACTGTTTTGCTGTTAATAACACCTAAATATTCCTGAACCAATTTGCACGCGCAGTTGGTCCAGATGATTGATTAGCAGTGCTAATGCCAACACAGTTTGAAGTGTATATTCAATAACTTCTAAAATTTCCAGAACAAATTTGCATAGTCAGAGCTTTGATTAAACGCCTACAGCAATTTACCAACTGTTAAAAAAAATAATTTACCATTCAATTGACAACAGCACAATAAAGTGCACCAGATACATGGAATGTGTCTTAGTGTGTGGCTGAGACGAAAGCTCTCTTTTCAAACCAAGTCTTTGCGAGCCAGAAGCGTGAACATGACACATTAAACACATATGAAGCCTTAATATCTATTGCATGCACAGCGTTAGAACGTTGAATTTCACCTCCAAAATCATTCGGAACATCCGCCGAATCACCGCAAATTTTTAGGCTGTGGGAGAAAGTCAAGTTCCAAATTCTACGTTCTCTATTTATTATATGCCTAACACTTTAACGAAACCTCTAGCCTATTGCATTTTAGGTAACACGGTAAATGATTAAGGCGGACATACGACGGGCGACACTTTGAAATAATAGAACATCTAATTTTATAAGATACCCAGCATTTGACACCATAACGATACACGAAATACGTGAACGGCAGCATCATTGACAGACTAGAATGGTGACAATCTCTCTTGGGAGTTCCGGTTGGTTTGCGCTCCATCCTTGGCTACGCAGGCAGTTAGCAGTTGATTCCAGTCACAAAGCAGAAGATCTCAAGATATCCATTTGTTAATGCAGCCTACTCAGTTCAACTCATCAGTTAAATTCTCCCTCTGCTGGGAGATAGAAATACCTCCCATTAATTACCATTTTGCGCATCTGCATTATGAATAAATTTTGAGCGTAGTACCCTTCATTCAAATATTGTTCATATTATTATTAAAAATACGAGTGACATCTCAGCTTCTATTTTTGCGTCGTTGGCGTAAATAACTAAATAGGGCTACCTATGACGTCGGTACCACTCGCTAAAAATAAAGCTGAATATATTACGTAACGAGCTTCATTTTTGAGCAAGGGGACTCGGGAGGAGGGAATTACAACAAAGAAGTTGGTGTGTGCATTTTCTAACAATAGAGTTGATTGTTTAATTTTTTTTAATGGGGGTAGAATTGATACTAAGAAATTGGAGGTCTACTAAGGACAATCAAAAATTTACTGTGAATGTACCCTTGTGTAATATTACTGAATTTGGTGTTGTGCATTGTTTCCAATGATAGCTTCCCCGGTTTGACCTCACGTGTAAGTAAATAAGAGATGTCCTTACGACTGCAGTGGCTGTCAGGGATGGGTTCCTCAAGGCTGTTGCTCAGGCTAGCCAAAAAGTAAAAAAAGTTTCGCAAATTCGCCAAATATTCTGCGCAAAATCTTGCCTCCCTGTATTCATTCGTGAGAATGATACGATGGCCAACAGACGTCGAGCTCCGTTTAGACAAATGATGTAATGGCTACAGGCTCCACGGTGTTGCATAACAGTATACGAATCTAACAAGCATAATCACACAATAGATGCTACGTATTGTCTTCACAATGAATATTGAGTCAAAGCTTATGACAAAATATTTTTAAAATAACGAGCTGTCGCGGCTACGGAAGGGAACTGAACAACTTATACTACGCCAGTAGATGTCGCAGGGGCCGTTTGTTTACTAAATTTTGCCCATTACTAACATCATTAAAACTTTACGCTCGTGCCACCACGGGCAGGTAGTACAACCCAAATGAAGCATTCTGCAACACCAGGAAGCCCAAAACGCTGCTAAAGAAAATCCAACAAAAATCATTAGCAGCTGACGTAAACGCCTGCAGGCTAACACGACCGAAAGCCGATGCCGGCAATAAATTTCAAACCTTAACGGACCAGGGCACGAAGCACCGACTGAACAAACGAGTTCGGCATCTAACATTCTCCAACATGAAAGAGCGCGCGCGTCCTAAAGACCTTGAGGGCAGGGAAGGAAGAATACAACCAATACCTCTCATTGTAGTGCACCTTGTAAAACATAGAGCCGGCCACCCCTCTCCTATGAGACATATCCACCTGATCATTTTCAGCGCGCAGCCTGCGGTCCATCAGACGCAAGTGACACCAGACCGGTTAGCATCCGACTACCGAATCGCGCGAAAAAATGCCGCATGCTCCATTCTGAAATTGCCCAAAAGCGGGAGTGTGCAGGTTTAATTTATAGACGTCGATTTGGTGGTTAAATCTCTCAGACTCGTTCTGTTGGCTAGCGTGTGGCATTATTACTGGTATAGGCATTACACTTATCTGCTAATCGTTGCAAGGGTCTATGATGGGTGGATTGCACTAGCTGGCCTCGTTCGCCCATTCTATCTTCAAGGAAGGATAACAAAGTCGAAGTCGGTAGGTGTCGGACATTTTGGGAACCAGGAGTCAAATTCAATGTGGGATGCTAGCTGGTCCCAGGAGTCGGAGTTGGTTAACCTGACTCCGAAACCCGGTTCTCAGAGCGGGGCGTCCTCAGCCATAAAAGAAGACTCCATATAGCTATGTTCTCTATTCTCTCGTTATATCTTCGCGACATCTTGCGCTGCCTCCTTTGCTTGCTTCTTTTTTCAAATTCTCACAATTTTTTCTCCCCTGCTCCGTTTTTTCTAATTTACTGTTCCCATGGGTCATGTTACCGTACCACACCAGGCCAGCAGGATTCCCAGTTGTTATCGTTTTTGCCTTGGGAGACTAAACAAAACAAACAAACAAACAAATATCATTTATTATCTCGTATACAGGGTACGATGGATACACCTATCGAGGTTTTCTTTTTGCCTTAATTCTAGAATTTTGAAGATCCAGTAGTGTGAAGAGCAGGAGAAGCAGTCCGTGATGAGAGTCAATTTAGGATCCCTCACCGTGCATCACCTGGCCCCTCGGTGCTGGAGTGCTCCATGCAGTGTAAATGCGTAGCGTGCGGTCCGGGGAATCGAACCCGGGCCTCCGTTGATGCGATGCAAAACCGTTGTCACTTCACCACCGAGAGGGCACACCGCGTTCTAAAAACAGTTTTCTACTGGAAAGGTTGACACTACAGTGGCGGGCTCTCACGTTAGTCAGATGTACGAGTTTCCTCTGCTCAATTGCCGTGTCCGAACACGTTGCTGTGTTCGCTTCAACAGCTCGAAAGCCCAAAGCTCTCTAAGTTTTAATTCACTCCTGTATTTAGAGATATCTGACTGTTTAACTAGTGACACCTACTGAGCTACCTGATCGAGTTGAAGGCTAACATTTAAGTAATTTTATCCAGAGGTGGGCGTTCTATTCGAGAACTTTTATCCGCGGGTTTGTTCGGAGCGGCCAAATCCCGGATTTGGGTTCGGAGGTTTGGATTTGTACCAACGTCAAAAACGATTCCGATTTCCGGGTTCGGAACTTTTTTTTTCGCGAATCCGAACCTCCGTATCCCGGGGAAAATTCGAAAAACGAACGAATTCGAAAAACGAAAATTCCGCGGCATACAGATGTGGTGACGCCTATGTTTCTGTAACAACTAGAGATGCCTATGACCAAGGAGTAATAATAACATAATAATTAGATTATTATTGCTGACTGCTTCTGACCATTAGCACTCTCTTTTACTTTATCGCTTCTCTCTACTTCTATTTCAGCACGGGCTTGAAAGTGTGTGTGTCTCAAATGACCACTGCTCGAAACTTGAATTTGGTTAAGAGGGAAAGAAAGAGGACCGTTAGAGTGAATCTGTGAAAAATGAAGACTGAAGTGTTGTGAATTTTTGTTTTAAATGCCTTTACTGTTTTGTTTTGTCAACTTTTGTTTTACTTTTTACTGTCTTGCACTAGTAATTTGTTTTTCTAGTAATAATTTGTTTAATGAATAATGTTGATATCTTAACCGGTAACTTTAAATTTAGATTCGGAATGAGTAACATTTAGGTTTAGAAATGTTTGGAACGTTTGGAACGGAATTAAGGTTTGCTGTGCTATTTTTTAAAGATTCGGAGGTTCGTAGACAAATGTTCGGAATAAATATTCGCACCGAAATTTGGAAAATCGGGTTTGCTATTCGGAGGTTCGGAACCCAAAACTGGCGAAGATTCCGTTTCGGAACCCAAAAAAAAGGTTCGCCCGCTTACCTCTGATTTTTTCATAGCCATAGTGTTTTGTTCACGACGGTTGAACAAAGCATTCGAACGGTTAGCTGAGCCCATTCCCCCATCTTGTGGCGCGGGTTGAATTTAGGACAGTAAGTGCTGAGCACCAAGGCTGGGGACCCTGTTGGTACGCGCATATCGAGTTGCTCCGCTGCCTGTGTTTGTGGGTCGTCGTGTAACGGTCAGCGCCTGCTCCTCGGTGCCAGGAAGAGCTGTGGTACAGCGTAGCTGTTCACACTGCGCTGTGGCAACCAAACAAACTGCAAACAAAACAGTTGTTGCTTTCTTAATTTGGGGCGTTGGTTGCGTTATTTAGGGCGCGTTCGCTTGGGCAGCGAAATTAAGCCTTTGAGGCTTGACTTGTCCGAATTTTCTGACAAGTGCCCTGGCTTCGGCTTGTTGATTTATGTGTCAGGCGGTATCAGTTGTTTAATACGTGGGAGACTTTCGTGAACTTAGTGTTACTCCGTAAAGTGGAGATTTTTTTATCGGCCCATCATAATCGGGTTGCTTTTAGCACCTACAACATGATTCAAAATGATGAAGCTAAAGTTCCTGTCTACATTTTTCGGACTAGTTAAGTCAAATCGGTTTGGCTTGGATCGATTGACAACCCAATCGAACGTGTAGTATAGTACCTGCCATGCGGGGAGGGAGGGGGACGGTTCCTTGTTTGGGCAGTTCGATATAATCTATGTATATTTAATCGCTTAAATTGTATGTCATTTGTATGTATTAGCTATGTTCCTACGTTCCATCTCTGTTCACGTATTTTCAGTGTTTTCCGCTCCCGTCGTTTTGGTATTGTGCCTTCTGCTTGAATCTTCAGGTGGGTATATTCAAGCAAGGGGCTGGCTGCTAGCATGCATCACCTGCTCTGAATGAAAACATTGTAGACGATTTTCGGACATTAGGCGACGCCGCTATTGGCATTGAAATATTACCTAGGTATACTAAAAAGATATCCGCTACAGCTAAATCTCGAATGCCAATGGTAGTTTGTACATATAGGTAGTCAAGACTTCCATGAGTACTAGCTTAGGAGGCCTTGATATAGCTAACTACCGTGCAAGACATAAACAACTATAAAATATCATAATGTAAGCTTATTATTACTTGAGAGCAGAGTATTCAGTAATTCTTTACCTATAGAAATATTTCGTTAGCTAAGATATTGCCTCAATTCATCTTTTTGAGACTTTTTAGCTGTAAAAGAAAACAAATCGAGGGGACAAAAGCATTTTGTTCCTCATTTGCGCGCTGTCGCCATTTATGCTGCGCACAGGCAGCTCAGTTACTACAACCCAGTTCTGCGAGTTCGCAGTAATTGTTATATATATATATATATATATATATATATATATATATATATATATATATATATATATATATATTAATTGAGCTATTCCTTTCTCATGCGGATGTTCTGCCAAACATATTAGGGCACGGCTACATGCTGTAAAGGACGTGCTGCCAGTAATGCAGTTTACCGTAAATAGAGTTTTTACCCCAGAGATGTAAAAAAAAAAATACCTACCTAAAATAAGAATCGTAGTTTTCAGTACAAATTAAACTTAGGGTTAATACTATTGGTTTGTTTGTTAAGAAAAAAAAAAGTAGATAGTGTGCCGGTATGGTTAGGTTAGGTGACCTATCTGATATTCAGGTATAGCCTATTGAGTATGTAGCTACATAAATTAAGCCAGGCACCTGTACGAGCCGAATTAAGTTGTCCTTACCCAGCCAAAGATAACCTAACCTAACTTATACTCTGAGTTAGTCCACATACTTTACCGGAACAGAATTGTCATCCCGACCTGCTATCTAAATCGTCATCCCTGTGTGAAAACCCTTTTATCGTAAAACAATCGGTAATCAGCATTTATATAAAACGGACAGCGTTGATTACTATCGGTTATCTACCTAATATTTTACCTAATATTTTCCGATTGAGAATATTATCCCCGGGTAAGTTTAAATTGCTGATCACAGGAGACTTTAAAACTGAGCATATCGTCAGAATCTATAGCTTTGCAGTATGGAAATTTTTAACCTACTTACGAGAGAAGATTCCACTCGCAAAACCGTCTTTGAGTTGGAATAAAGCGTCCTTGAATTACTACTGACCCAAGTTAATCGAAATTAAGGTTAAATTTTATGTCCCCTCTACTAAACGCGTCACTGAATAGTGAGTACCCACATTGAATTATAATTGTTCGAGCTAGATTGTCCTGGCGATTGTGCTTGCTGTAATCTCTTTATTCCTGGTCCATATTTAGTTTTAGTTTCGTCTGTGTTGAATAAAATACGTTTTACTGTAGTTCAATAACCGTTTTATGATTGTGCATAACTAATTGAATACGTAGTACTCTGGTACGGCTGTGTATAATTGGCTCTGCAGGCTATGATAACGTTACCGGGTCCTAATATGACTACTTCTCAAATTTCACGCGATCAGGCAACCCGAACGGACTCAAGGATATATATGTTGTGCGCGATCGATGGATTTGCGCGATCGATCGCGCTGCGCAAACGATCGATCGTTTAAATTTTAAAATGAAAAAGAAAAAAAAAACAGTCTTTGCCTCCCCTAACCTACCCGACATTAAACCCAAATATAGTCCAACTTACCCGAAATTACGGCCTAATACCTACAGTACAACATCCATCGTTTGCGCAGCGCGATCGATCGCGCAAATCCATCGTTCGCGCACGACATATACATAGTGCCCGTTTGACTGGGCGCCAATATAATCCTTCGAGGCTTAACTTGTCCAAATTTCAGCCAGGTAAGCTGATTCTACCCGTTGAATTGCGTACCGGGCACTGACAACGACCATCACTCAATTTCTCATGATACTTTCGGGAACTCAAGCTTGTTGTTTAAAATGGAGTTTCCGGCTGACTCAACACAGTCGCCTTGGCTTTAACGCCTTCGGCACAAGTCAAAAGTTGTAAAGCCAAAGCATCTGAAGAAAGTTTCGGAAGAGTGAATCCTCGAGTGCGTAATTTCGGCGCCAAATTGGATGTACCCAAAATCTCGAACCGGATTACGATTGAAAACGGTAATGCCGCGTCTACACGATACATCTTTTCACGTTTGTGATCGCGGAACGATTTTGATTGACAAACACCCGCGGCGAGCCTTCGAAGTTAGTGTTTTTGTTGGCCAGCAGTGCTGGAAAACTTTGAGCACGATCAGGCGGCGTTCGTCAAACGAAAAGTTCGCAAATTATATTTCGCTCTGTGAATATATGTATCAGCCTTCATTATATTATTTAGCAATTAAAGTATCATTTTTTATTTAAATTAAAACCCGCATAGCGAATTTTATTTATGTTTTATTCGAATTTCTGTACAGCGAGAAGCATTTGGCAACTATATCTTGCCACTTAGTAGGCCTAATTAGCTGTAGCATACCGTATTTGTCAAGTTACGTCTGTTTCTTCTTTTTTTCATTAGTAAAACCTACAATGGAGCAAGAGTTGCGTTTTAAAGGAAGAAACGGATGTACACAGTGTGAATTGCAATAGATAATTAAAGAAATTAATAAAGAAAAAGCGAGCAAGTATTGTTCTATCGTCTGCATTTCTGCATGTGAGGGGATGCCAGCGACTAAATTTTTAGCTATAGGGGCCTACTGTCCGCCAGTATAAATAAAGTTATACCCGCCAGGCAGTTTCTACAACTAAAATATATATCTGGCCGATAAAGTGAGGGTGGAATATCGATTAATAGTAATGGAATGCTGAATTCGCGTACCGTGACCTTGAAGTGTTCGTGGCTTCTGTTTTTGTTGCCGTTGGGACAAGGAAGTGAAGTGTTTGTGTTTTTGCTTGTCGAATCTTGTGTTTGTGATTGATGAAGTGATGGATCGTGTAGACGCGGCTTAAGGCGACGCGTCGCCATGTGGTGAATCGAAGACATTCTGGTATAAGCACTAACCGGATTGTACTAGTACAAAGTCTCGTTGCGGAGATGCCCTAATAAAAGTAAGCATGGAACAGACCTTGTAGTCCTGAAAATATGTTTTGGGTTTCTAATTAAAAAATTCTTCGTGTTGACTACAGGTGAATTCAATCTAGGTAAGCTAATCTCCTTAGCCCTATAACTTAACCCTAATTTCTGAGCAGTGGCTTGAGTTTGAGCCCATCTCAGAGGTAATCGGTTTAGGATTAACGCCTAAAATTCAATCCAAACTTGCCCAACCTACGTTCGTCACTGAAATTTCTTTCAAAGTAAAGCCAATGAAACTAGATTACCTTCGAAGAATCGATCCAATCGGTGTCATGTTAGTAAACGATGGATTTACTTTTATTTTTGGTCATCACAATCACATGTGTTAAGTACCTTTGTTACAATACCTACAATAATTTTAGTCACAATGTATTCATGACGTTAATCGCATATAATAGTTAGCATTTTATTTAGTGTATTTTTTAACTCTGCTTAACGAAGATATTCCGTTCTTAATACTTCGTACACATGAGTCTTTCATCGTCGTAAGATAGGTCTTAAGCCCAGGTTCACACGGAGGTTTTTTGTTCCTCATGCTCAGTGAATGGGGTCCGATTGTTGTTTTTTTTTCGTAATTGTAAGCATTGGAAGATCGCACTGTTTCGCACAATTTTTTGCGCTCACTTTCTTTGCAAAAGTTTAAAGATGTGCAATACTTCACTGGTGACACTTTAGACAACCAGCTTGAATGGCAGCTAACATGTTTAGCCACGTATTTGACAGACACACTTCATGTTTGCAAGGAAGTGACAAGACGTCCTACATATAACACTTTGCACAACATAGTGTACGGGGAGGAGAAGACCGTATGCAATGTTGTTTGTAGACAAGAAGTTTTGCGTATGAGTACTTCAATCTGTATAACAGATATACTGTAGGTAAAGAGCTATATGTGTCCGGTATTCAGAAGCTTTCTCCACAGCCGCGGGACGGTTGCCTAACACGTCTCCGCACCGTTATCTCAATCTTCTCTGGAAGCTACCGGTTGCACAACCGTTTTTCTCTGTAGAAATCACTCCTGAGAGTTGTTTTTTCTTTCTCGTGCAACCATATGAAACCTCTGTTGTGAGAGTTTCATCAGTTCTGTGTCACTCACTGATGAGCCAGGGACTGACATGACGGCTAACGTTTTACCAACACAGTCGTGTTTCTCCTTGACTAAGTTTTTCCCTTGTTCTTCTGTCTCTGAGATGTCTATAGAAATGCTTTTAGCATGCTGGGAATAGCTCATAAGGGCCGAAGCCTGACTCCCGGCTGTTCTCTGGGAATAAGTCTGTTGGTCCGTCTACTGCCAGCTATTTTATCTAATGTGACTAAAAAATTATTTACCAATATTATCACCGGCGAGCTAAACGAAGAGTGGTGATACCGCTTTCGTTTACGGTTCTATTGTGTCTGTTTGTTTGTTTGTTTGTTTGTTTGTCCTCCCAAAAAACAGACAGAAGGAGTTGAGCCATCATCACAATCATTTTCAGGCAGTCAGGTGGGTGACTGAGATGTGAAAAATGCCAAAAATCTAGAGTTAGCTGGCCATCAAAAATGACGGCGTTGAATTTGGAGCTCCTCCCTCTCCATCCCCCTTACTGCGGGTGATGGGCTTTCATGTTACTGACGGTGGAAATAACAAAATAATCGAACTGTATTTATCTGTTTTTATGAGAGTTTTTTACTCTACAAATTGACGATCAATTTTGTAGAATGCATTGACCCTTTTTTGCGTGGGCTTCTTTTTTGTTACAAATTGGCGGTTTAAGTTAGTAGTTAGAATTAAACTGCAAGGAAATTCGTCTAGTATAATCCACCCAATAGCAACTGGTCTTTCAGAATATCTTTCCGCGCATGCGGTTTTATTTGCTTATTGTCTTCCTTCATTCACCATCTTCTTGCTAACAGTCTTTTTTCTTTTTCTTCTCTTCTTTTCTGCAGTTGTTCTAATATTACAGCTGACATCAGCTAGCATAATTTTATCGAGATAAGCTATCCTGATTAGCTTCAGTTTGACCAGAAATTCAGTCGACAGTGTTGGTTTCGGTACTTACTTTGGTTCGAGTTTTAGGCGTTATAATCCCAAGATATTTAGCCTTGAGGCAGCCACAAATGGTTTGAATGAACTCCTGAAGCTCCATCGTAAGTAGCGACGCAAGTGATTGAAGGCACGCCTGCTTGTGTGGTGAAATGAAGCCTATGATCTAGGCTTGAGCCGCTTGACTTGTCCTAGACGTGGAACAGGTGTACCGATTTCGACCGGATTGTTCGAGTTTCAGGCATTAACATTAAATCGGTTACGACATAGGGAGCATTCTAAGACTTTCAGGCTTGACTTGGCCGGTACTCACTGGTATTTCCTCGTGAAGTGTCGGTTCCATCCGGCTCAACTTAACTGAAGTGCTTGTTATTTACGATTCCGAGTGGCAGATAAAACGTTCCTGTCTGAAGTTCGCACCAGTCAAGCCTCGCAATCTTTATTTTACCGGCTAGTCGAATGCGCGCTTATATAATATTCGTCAAGAAAGACTATCGGCTTCTTTGACTAGGATGGTGAAGTAAAGCCCATTATACTGTAGGCTTGTGTGCATGTACGGGACACCTCTTACTTTTTTCCCTATGTCGGTGTCAAGACTAATACCCGAAGGTGCCACGCTCTTACTATGTTAGGCACAGCATCCACATGAAATAATAAACGAGCTTCCTTCCTGGCTTTCTTGACTTGGCCGGTTTATCAGACTAGTATGGGTACGCTGGTTTCCACCCGCTGAATCGAGTTTCAGGCGCTTAGCCAACTTAATCTTCGTGTTACTCTGGAGACGGCTGACAACTCGTTTTTACTCTTTTTGCCTTGTCAAGATAGCCTACTTTGGCTGCTCTCAACTATCTAAACAGCGAAGCCAATGTTCCTTTTGAAAATTCCAAACAAGCCAGTCCTGTTGGGCTCTACAGTGGCCGCAAAAACAAAGTTTACCCCTGTACCGCAAAAAAAGTTATCGCATAATAAGCCAGTAACACTATTTTCGCATTCCCCTCCTTATGAGAGAAGGGAGGAGAGTGGTATAACGTGTGTTGCTTCACCCCCGCGCCACACGCGTGTCAAATCCCCGATACACAGTCAGTCTGTGATCTATCAGAGCTCTAGCAGAGTACTCGTACGTTGTTCACCTTCACATTCGTACCTTTCCACTTATTTTGGCACAATACCAAAAACCACCACGGCATCACAAGGGGCGGAAGAAGCTTACCATTGAAGAAAAGACTCAGGTCCTCACCCTTATCGAGCAGGGAGTGCCGGTGAACCGCGTAACTGTCGAACAGAATGTCAGCCAAGTTTCCCTCTTCAAGCGTAAGATATCAGCTGACGCACTCTGCCGGGTCCATACTGCTACGCAATATTTTTTATTTGTGTTTTTTTTTTTCAACTAGGCAGCATGCTCCCTTCCCGTTGTGTTTGTAATTATAAGGTATTTTAGCTAAACAGGGAGCCATAGCCTGAGTTGTGTTCAATACTGATGCATAATTAAGTGATGACTTGGTTGGATGAGTTTTTCGAATCAAAACCGGGTAGTTTTTCGTACAAAGTGTTGAAAATCTTGTTGAACTGTGGGAAAAAGTTGTAAACAACAATGGAGAATATATTATTCATTAGTTAGTTATCACTGTTTATTAAACCCCTTGAAAACATTTATTTAAAACATAAATAAATGAAAAACGGCAACAACTTAATTTCCAACTTAATACAAAGTAATCCTAATAAGGCGTCTTTTTGTGGCACGCTCGTGATCAGAATCGCCGTGATGATGATGATGATGATGATGATTATCGTAATCACTGAAAAACATAGAACGGTCAACAATTTTGTAAACAAACCAGAGACGCCATGTAAATTTTCGAAAATATATTTTTATATTATTCTTACAGGAAATGGTAGGGAATGGATTTTTAATGAGTCTTTATTCATTTTAAGCCAATACATAACTGAACTAGCAGTATTTAAAGCATTTTGAACATATTCAGGAATAAAGCGAAGGAAACTACAATTCTGGAAGTAAATATTACAAACAATCATCATAACATTATTCAATTTATTCCTAATATAAAAAAAACATCACGACCTTGCATTTCAAATTTTGAATTTCTACTTGTCCAGCGGCTGGAATCACTCTTTGATCACGCATGATTAGCCTGCGGAGGAAATCACGCTGCTATCAATTCTCACCACTGATCACATTTGATTGCTATCAGAATCACGTCAAAATGTGGTCACAAAAACGTGCGAATCGTGCGCGATCAGGGGGAATCATCCGTGCGGTGGTCATAAACAGACGCCTATATAGTCCACTGATACAGGACTTGACTGTTAAAAAGAAATTGCACTATTCGATCATGGGGACGGGTCAAGATATTGCTCTTGGATTTGAACACTGAACATGAAATTTTACCCATAGTTCATATTGGTTACAGTTATGGACATCACACTGCACGGCAGACTAGTAAAACACAAAGTCCTTAAACTGTAGAACTAATCGCATTTACACTGCTTATTCTAATAAGTGGTAGTTGTCGCCGAATTGTAGAATTTCATAATGCGATAGTCAACACAGTGAAATCAGCGATAATAATTATTCTAACTTCCTATATTGCTCTACATTCATCAGGCTATCAATCAAACGCATATTTGCCACGTAAAGCGAAGGAAAATTACTATAATTATGGCACTATTCTCGATACCGATCTCAAATATATTTTTGTACTTTGATTTAAAATTTTAAACATAGAATCACGCATCGGCTGGATAAAACCATTAGGTAAAGCATTTAGACAGTGAACACTTTGGAAAATTACAAATCGTTTCTGTATTTCAAGTGTGACAGGAGGGAAGTCAAGTTTTTTTTTCAATACGTGTGCACCCATATACATCAATTTTTCGTCAGAAACGCGTATCTCTATTTATTACATATTTATTTTCTGGCTTGTCGATTTCCATTTCTCACTCTTTTTATCATTTTTCCGTATATTTTTGACTGCATTATGTTATTTTCTGGAGTCTTTTGGGATTTTATGCCTTTTTTCTCATGCTTTACGTTGGTTTTTGTTAGTTTTCGGAGTTTAGGACTACCGTCCCATGCCTAGTCCCTTGACCCTTGTGCTACGTTTCATGGTTATAATATTTAATCCTTTATATGAAATAAAGAACTTCTTTAGTGATGAGTTGTTTTGCTTATTCTGTGCAAGTAACAAGCTGTTGCCTTGTATTTTAAAAGTTTTTTGTTTCAACTTTTCTTTAAAAAATTGTTGGCACGTTTTTCTCTGGAAGAACGAAGTATGGTATTTGATCTCCTAGCGTTTATTGACGGTGAGGTTTCCTTTTTCTCAGACTCTGAACGAAGAACATTCAGCTGATAGAATTCTACGTGTGTGGTGCGCATGTCGTGTCCGCCAAAGAAAAGCTTAACTTTTTTCTTTTGACCCTCGTTTCAGGGTCGTGAAAAAGTTCTTATCATTATAGATATAACACAATGGATGAAATTGAAGAAGTAGTGTCTTATGAATTTAGCGATGAGCCTTGCACCAGTCATGACGGAAGTGCCCGTCGTAGACCACCGAGAACAGAAAATTCTGTTGATCCTGCGCTGGATCTGGGAGCAGACTTGGAACTTTTCCCCGAATTTAAAACTGTTTTAGCTGGCGATGATTCAGTTGATGAAGATAGTGAAGGATGTCCATTGCCAGGAACTCCAGAAGAAGAATCATTAATGGACCCAAAGGTGAGGAACCTGCTCTTAAGTTAACACTTCTTCAATACATGTTGATGGCTGGCTAGGCTTGTTAGAAATTGCTTGTTGTAATTTGGTGTCTCTCATTACCTGGGTCTAGGTGCAGAGCTCTGACTAGATCTGCTGAAACTAGTAGCAAAAGTACTAGCACCACTATGTTTGAAAATTACTAGCGTTGCTAGGTTTTTAGCCAATGTTGAGTGCTATTTGCCCGCCCAACAGCCGCATTTCTGAGGGTGGCAAACTACTCGCCAAGATCTTGGCAAGAAGTGCCGCACTATGAAATGAGGTTCCACGGGTCGCGGCGCTCATAGGTGCCCACCCGCATTTCTGAGGGTGGCAAACTACTCGTCAAGATCTTGGCAAGAAGTGCCACACTATGAAGTGAGGTTCTACGGTTCGCGGCGCTCATAGGTAGGTGCCCACCCGCATTTCCGAGGGTGGCAAACTACTTGGCGAGAAGTGCCACCAGTATGGAATTCCACACTGATTTTAACTGCATCCGCAGTATTAGACAAATTCAAGCCGGTGAAATCACACGGAGTGGCAGAGACTTCCACAACACAACTTTCAATGCTAGGCGTAGCCTAAATGAATATGAATCAAGCCGGTCAAGGTGATTCAAGCCAGTCAATTCTGGGTCCCAAATCTTGAATTACACCCTGAGTGCCACACTATGAAATGAGGCCGAACAGTGGAGATGGTGAATGACTGATTGCACTTGCGGAAAAAAAACTGCATATAGGCTACAGCAATGTGCTTGGAGGACTAGCGTCAAATACAAATATTTTCTCAACTTCGTACAAATTTTCAGGCTGGTACTAGTAGGCTAGCAATGTTAAGTCTTGCTGTAACTCAAAGTTTGCAGGATGACCATTTAAAAGGTCCATTTTTTATCTTGTAATATTCTTTTATCTTAGAAGTAAAATCATAGGTATGATTTATGCAATTTTTGGTCATAGTGCATAAACTGCACTTCTGGATTTTTGAAATTTCCAAGAAATTTTGCAATTGAATAAGTATTTTGGGATACTAAAATGAACATTTTGGGTGGGGGAAACGATTTTAGAGCTACAACGGGGCTGGTACCCATAAGGTTAGGTAGGCAAGGACTGGTTCAGCTAATACCCATATAGCAACAGCTTTATCTGCACTAGACTGGTAAGTCTGGTATAGGCTATATAGATTTTTTGTAGGATATTGGTAAAACCAGTCCTTGCCTACCTAACCTTATGAGTAAGGGCCACGTTGTAGCAGGTTAAATTAAATAATAAAATCACACTTATATCTTTCCTCTTAACACACAGCCAAATGTAATGCTTCGCATTCTCCCTATGGGTTTTTATTGCATCCTGACCACAGGATGTGCACTTCACTACACTTGGCAAAACTCCGTGACTTATGAAAATATCGTCAGCGGCAACACTATTTTCGTATATTTTTATAATTTTTTTAATTATTGACCAACGTTGTTCACTGCAACCGCTACACGCCATGGCAAAGCACCGTATTATGAAACGGCCTACGAGCGTGATTGTTCTTGTTTACGTCACCACGCTGGAGAGCGGAAGATGGAGGACGTACATCGCCCGTCGGAGAAATGATTTTAATCACCTTACATATTAATTTCAGTGAATACATTGTTGAAAACATCACAAATTTATATCCCCCATCTGAAATGTGATTATTAATATTATTACACACTAGTTCATCTTACGCTATTGTCGGGAATGTCGAAAATCCAGAAGTGCAGTTTATGCACTATGACCCAATTTTTTACTCTAGCTTTTCTATTTTTGGTCATAGTGCACAGGGTTGCGAAGTCGGATGGTTCAAGGTCCGACTCCGACTCCGACTCCTGGTCCTCCAAAATTTCCAACTCCGACTCCGACTCCTGGCCCTCAAGATTTTCCGACTCCCGACTCCGACTCCGACTCCTTGGTCCCACAAGTAGATATTTGATGTCAACATTAAACATGTCCAAATAATTTTAGCTAGTATAAACATATCAAGTTAAAGATGCTAGGTGTTTTGTACATAACTATACAATATTT
>LQNS02277718.1:670368-683643 GCA_001587735.2 Parhyale hawaiensis | reverse complement strand
GAAATAAATTTACTACTTAGCAGCAAATTTTACTACTATTTACTACTTTTTTTACTACCTCTCAGATTTTACTACTTTTTACTACATTTTACTACTTTACTACCTTGTAGACACCCTGTATTAAATCGGAAGGGTACAGTGGGCACGAAAGACAGACGTCCTGAAGGCCTAGCTAATGGCTAAGGTAACCTAAAGGGTCCCCCTAGGGGCGCTGCTCCCCAAAGGAAAAAAGATGCTCACAGTGGAAATTTTATAGTGGGTTGAATTGTAGCCTATATTTCGCCGAGCTGTTGGAACAACGTACCGGTAGGTACCGAGAGCATTAGTGCTACGAGTGGAATGTAAGAGACCTACTACCACGGGCATGTACAATGAGGAGCAGTCTGTGCACTTTCTTCACTGTCATATTCTGACGGCGGGCTACACTGGTATAGGGATATTTTACCAATTTGTGATAGTTCGCTATTTTTACATTAATTCTAATTTATAGAATTCCACGGGTGGTATTTCCTGGAATCAACACGCTCCACTCGGCTCTTCGTTCAACATGGTATCAAATCGCACTAGAAAATACGGCATAGCTATATGTTAATAAAATTAAATGAACTTGAAACAAATTAGCTAAGTCAGAGTTGCAATGCAGCAGCAGAATGAAACTTTCGAGTTCATTGGAAGTCCAATATGAGTTGTGACCAGGGTTGGTACAAACCATGGTTTTTTGGTTTAAACCACAAGCCATGTTTTTTCTTGGTTTGTTTTTCTTTTAATATTTTGTTTTTTCCCCAAGTTCTAGGAATTTTATCCAACATTTAAAGGGTTTTCTGCTGTGTAGACACATGTTGCTAGCTAATCATCAACAATCTTAGTCAATTCATTTCAACTTCCTATCGTAGAAGAATGATTTTAAGATAAAGGGTTACGAAAAAACAGTTAAGTACCTGTAGCTATTTGCTATGGCTACTTTTATTTTACAAACTGCAGAGATGCTATGAGTTATAATTGCAATATAATGTCCTTTGAAAAATTGAAAACACTTCAAATTACAAATACAACTTGACAGAAATAGCAAGCTACTATCTAATTGATAACAGATTAATGAACTAAAAAAAGTGAAATAGCCAAAGAATACTTTGAAAAACTTGGAAACACTTCAAAATACAAAGATATCTGGATAGAAATAGCTAGCTACTAGCTAATTAAGAGCAGAGTAATGAACTGAAGAAAGTGAAATAGCAAGATGCCTAGATCCTTCTCATGAGCTTACTAGCTATCTAATAGCAACTATTTAACTATTACTTCTAATTTTCAGTAGCTTCTAGCTTAACAGAATATAATTAGACATGCATCTCTGAAATAAATAACACAACATTCAATTAAGTTATAAGTTTTTAATAAACATTAGCAATAGTTAACCCTAACTGTCCTAACAGTCAAACGGATTCCTGAAAAGAAACA
This sequence comes from Parhyale hawaiensis, assembly GCA_001587735.2. Taxonomy (NCBI): domain Eukaryota; kingdom Metazoa; phylum Arthropoda; class Malacostraca; order Amphipoda; family Hyalidae; genus Parhyale; species Parhyale hawaiensis. The sequence continues at coordinate 682,188 of LQNS02277718.1, read as the reverse complement.
CATTAACTCATCCTTTCAGTTGTGACTAAAATTTGACACTTTATAGAGGTAAAACTTTTTATTTCGAATAAAAACCAAAAACTATGGTTTTTTGATTGCTTTAAATCAATTTTTTCATTTAGTTTAAACCAGCCAACTCTGGCTGTGACCCACTGAAAGTATTCTTCTTTTTGTTTCTTTTACGTAACATCTCACTTCACTATCAATGATAGTCATTGAAATATATTCCAAGCGGCACGAAAAGATAAAAGGCGAAGATATTCGTAGGAGAAACATAAATGAGATTCCACGTCAACACATATCACACACAGAGCATGCATGCATGAATTGTATCACCCTGAGCAGAAAAAATGGATTGATCAAAACCCTAATATGGCAGATTTGAATTTGTTGGACGCTATTTTTTTTTTTCTTTACAACAGACATAATATTGAAGTGAAATTAAATGATAAACGAAAACAAATTTTTTAAAATAAACAATTATTAAGGGTTAAGGGGAAGATTGCTAAAAAAAATTAGAGCACGCTGAGAGCGCATACCTCCAACAAGCAAGGTAATGTTGACCAAAAATTCAAATTAATTTTGAAACTATGATTTAGTTTTTATCAGCACCAAAATCTAGTCATTTATACCTGTTGACAGTATTGGCAACTTTTGTAATTTTCTTGAAGATCCGTTCATAACAAGTTGAGTTATGTTACTGACAAACATTAGCCAAACACACCAACCGATCACTAAAATTTGATCATTCACGTCTTCTAATATTTCTAACAAAAAGTCCAGTAAACTTCACGAAGAACCGTTCATAACAAACAGATCATCACAAAAATTTTGTCATTTACTCTTCGTGATATAGTTATCTAACAACTAATGTAAATTTCGTAGAAATCCGTCGATAACCTTTCGAGTTAAGGTTGGTACTAAGAGAAAAGGCGACAAACGGTTTAACAATCCTAGTAAATTTGGTAGGGAACCGTCAGAACTTTTTGAGTTACCTAAGTGACAGACAAACAGCCACCAAAACTCGACAAAAACATGACCTCCTTGTCGGAAGTAATTAGATTTCCGTCAACAACGGTATGTTAGCTTTATGTACTTTTCGCGTAAGAAAATAACCTTCTTAACTGCTTCTTTATTTTACCAAAGTTTTGTTATCGTATATTGTACACAGCATAATTATTATTATAGTGGGTTGGGTTACTAGCGCCGCAGGCATCACGCCCGCCTCGCGCCGAATACGCAGCATAAAACAGTCTTCTGTTAGTACAGCGAGACTTGACTGGATGAAGGCTAGTAGCATTGGCCTCAACTACCGCACTTGTGCAACAGGGGCCTGGACTACTATTGAGAGTTATAGGCTGCGCAGAGCGCCAATACGAGTCTTCGATCTAGCATGGGATCGCACCCGAGCTATTCCACTATATGCATGCAATGGTTAATTCTTCCGTACATGCGGTACACTTTGCAATGAATTCTGTTGAACAGGGAGCCATCCAAGCTTTAAATTCGAAAATATAACGCCATTTAAGCTGAAAATGTTTTTTCCCAGGATATCTGCAGGTCACAATAGTGCTGGAGGAGGTTTCATCAAGTGTTGGTGGGTCAACCTGGTGTGGCCAATACGCAAGCGGCACAGCAGTACGCCGATCACGGCACGAGGGTGTCCGTTCAGTCTTGTATTGCTGGTTCATTATCTTGAATTTGTTACTCTAAATGTTACTTCATTGTTGCTATCGATACATTCTCATGGACTTCCCGATAAGAGTAATATTCTCAGCCTGGTAGGCTGAGTTCACTCCTATTGGGGCAGTTGCCGCTCCCCTACCTCGTCAGCAATTCTCTCGTTTGCAGCAACACCCCCATGGTCGGACACACAGCAAATTCGCAGTTTGTTCGACCCAATGAATGAAAAATAAATATTGGCTTATTATTATTATAGTGGGTTGGGTTACTAGTGCCACAGGCATAAATACTGGCTGAGTCTCAAAAGTTGGTTAGCCAACTGTGTTTAGTAAAATTTTCTAGTAAGAGACTGAAGCCAATCACTGACAAAAGAACGATTCCGGCAGGAGTCCCACACGTCTCATAATGGTATAGCTTTCTTAACTGTACAGCAGCGGGCACAGAAACAACAGCCAAAGTTTTGCTCTCCCTTTTGAGCTGGACCCGCATCCACGTATTCAGTACATATATTATTTGAAAGGTAAAATCAAAATGACCATAATTTTATTCAGATCAGCAAAAAAGTGGCAAAATCTGAGCCTTCGTTTTACACAACTGTACAATATGAGGTCTCGTAACATCCATCACGAGGCGGTTGAGCAAGGAGCTCAGCAACAGGGCACCTGTTCCCAAAGGAAGAACTTTGATGGCGCACAATGGGTAAACAGAGCATATTTGTCGGTGGTGGGAACAGACTTTAGTATTTGTAAACAATTACCGACTATCACTTATTATGACATGGTTGATGTTATGACTCAACTTTATGAGTATAAATGCGATGCCGATGAAAGAAAAAGTAACTGATAGAGACATGGTGAGCAGGTATGTCAACAGAAAAGTGGATTCCATGTACGAGCATGTTCCAAAACGGAATCAATACACATGGGTACAGCAATACGGGGGAGAAAAGAATAATACAGTTTATGAATGATACCGTCATCGGGCGCCTATTTTGATGCATTTCTTTTTCGGTTCAAGTGATCATAAGTTACCCGTTTTGTTGTCAGGCCTTTTTAAACGGTACCTATGCAACAATTACACATAAATTAAGTCAGTATATACCTTTAGTAGACAAATTGTCAGTGTACTACTGCTACGTCGGGTCGTCGGTCATTGTGAAATAAAATCCTGTGAAAGATGTGCTATGAAAAAGAAACAGACTGCGGGTGAATTTAACCACTGTCGCATCAAAAGTTTAGACATAATTTATTTCAGTGACTAACAGGTCTAACTGCACCAACAGACTGTCATGTGAACTCGGCAGCTTCAACAAGAATCCACTCTTCAGAACGTACCTGCACAAGCTTGCCGCGAGCCCCACACTGCACATCGTAGGACGTGCCTTCTTCGGTCACGAGCCGACACAGTGTAGCCTTGCTGCCCATAACCTGCGCTCCTCTCTTGCCTTTGCCGTGAACTTTGTTAGCAAGGCGGTCTACACCGTGCACGTCGAACACAACCTGTAACAGAGCCAGGTATATAAAATTGTCCAATGGTTATTATTATATTGAGTAGTTTAAGTTTAAGCCTCCGTCTCCACAATAAAAGCGATTTAACAGAGGAAGAAGCAAGGGACATATAGTATGACGATAGAAATATGGGGAACCCATGCACCAAGGTATTCCCACACAGGATCAACGCGCATGGGAACACCAAGTCAAGAAAGAAGAGGAAGATCAGAGCAAGTAGGAGTATAAAAATGGAAGGAAGCAAAGTGGGCACGAAAGATGGACATCCCGAAGGCCTAGCTAATGGCTAAGGTAACCTACACGAGCACCTGGGGTCTCATTGATTATTAAATAAAATTCGTTCTCGAATCTTACTCGCAAAGTGAAACACTCACCAAGCTAATCAACTGTCAGAAAGAAGGATACAAGGAACCTAGAACACTTCTTCCCTTGTTACACGTTAAGCAATTAAGTTAACGTCTTTTTGCCATTTAATATATGACTCATCGCCAATTACGGAGATTCTCCACAAGTCATGTGTACCAAGGGCGGTATCACCTCAGCATCTGCCATTCTCCAACTCGAGTCCATTCCCAGCGACGCGGCAGGATGTCTATATTTAAAGCAAGGAGCAATGGGTAGGTCTTACCGCTCCAAAAAAGATAGTGAATAAATAGGTTTCTTTGTCCTGTATAAGGTTGAAGCCACTGTAGATAGACTTTCGCGCAGTTACTTACCTAAACGAAGTTGGGCATGAAGAACTTCTAGAACTTTGGTAATGCAGACCACACAGATAATCCAACATAATGAGAATAGCATCGTCCGCCTAATTGGACAAATTAATTCGAGAAATTATTATTCAATATCATGTAGCACACATGTTATACAGCTGGGACCGTAGTGCCGAAAATGGTCAGGGCTTTTATCAGTATAATACACTTCAATCTATAATTCCGCAGATGCCGGGGTTTGAATAACTAAAAATGACTTGGCCGGGGATGACCACGCTGACTGGAATTTGGGTGGCATGAAATGGCCGGACCTCCATTAGGTCTATACCTTGCAGCACAACTTTCGCAATTCATAATCCTTGTATCGCTGGTTCGAGGCCAACCCAGGCACCCGAGCTCGTTGCTAATCTATAGGTTGAATCTTACGTCAAACTGGTGCCATAGTTCTTGATGACCCGTGGTCAACTGCAGCCACACTTGCTCCTCTGGGGCCAGCACAAATCAGTGCAGGTGGGTTTCCCAGTTGAGGGTGCAGTGAAAGTTGACTTTACCTTTACATTTTACCTCGGACAGGTAAATCTTGATCCTACAGTGTAGAGCTCAACACCTTTGGGCTCTTTGCAGCAAAGAAACTTCAGCTCCTAACCTCTTGCTGTTTGTTATGTATGATATCGTAGGTAGGTAGGTACCTACACTTTCAGCCCACAGCAAACAATAGTCCTTTGTCCTGTATTCTCACTGCACACCATTCAGATGCGCTGCTATCTGTTTAAACAACAGAACTGTGCACAGCTTTAAAAGTTCCTTGCTCCACATTAAAAGAGAGAACTTAGCCTTTGCTAGTGACACTTGCTGAGCAAACCGACTTAATGGCTAACATATTGCTAAGTCTTTTAGCGTACATACATACCTACATAGAGTTGTGACTGCATGGACAAGACGAGACATTCAAAAGCTGGAAAACGTGTGTGCATCGTGCATCGTGTGTGGATGTTCGGAATGGCCTTGATGGCTTTGCTTTGCTGGTGGGGGTATTTGCAGCTTTAAGGCAACCTCATAGAGTTTCTCCATTCCCACGTCGTCAGTCTGGTGTGATTTAATAATAGTAATAAAACCATGAGCAGCATGCAACCAACCTCTCTTAGAGCCAAGGTAAATGAAGCTTCCCCTACCTGTTTCACGACGAGGCCATCCCTCACGATCGGATGGTACGGCGACAGTGTCACGACGCACAGTCGGTTGGAGTGTATCATGATGCGAGTCTCGGTACTGGTCAGAACAGAATTTAGGAGTGTGTGTTCAGCGTTTTCTTTACCTAGAGCTGTGGTTTCATCAGGGTCATGGCTATCATTTTCAGGTGAGCTTTCGATTCTCAACTTTTTACAAGGTCCTTCTAGGCCTCCATTGGATGCTGTGTCATCATTTCGTTCTACTGTACTCCAGCATGCTGCAGATTGAGCTTTATCCTTAAGCATCTGGTTTTTGGGTATGTAATAATAATGGGTGAAATAGCGCTCACTCACACTTGGATAGTTTGTGTCCAGTGGCACTGAGTCTTCAATGCTTGGAATGCATTGATCTGCAGTTCCCATCATAAATATTTTTAAATAATAATACTATTTACAATGAAAAATGTACAGCAGCTGCACAAGTACAGAGGTGAATGTGCCTATTTTTGATAGAAAGTTATACCGGTAAATCCCCAGCTGGTTTTTGTTCTTTCAAAAGAGTTCTCATTTTCTCCACTCTCTCTTCAGATTTAATTCGGTTCAGTCTTCGCCGCTCCAGCCTCTGAAAAAAAAAAGATAGCTATATTAGAAAGTAATGTCAATTGTTTCACAATGAACTACAGGTAACTATGTGAAACAAAATGCACAGTATTTCAGTGGTGAATATCATATGGAAGGCTCAGTTAAGTTCCTGACACGTATCTCTGTTGCCCATGGACATATACCTACCGGTACATACCACTCATCAATAATGTCCGGCACTGGTCAAAAGTGTTGGGAAATAGTGTTTTTACTTGAATCTTTCTAAAAATTCTATAATATACAAATATAGAACAGTAAAACATAAATATATAGGGCCTACATATATTTGCTTTGGGAGATATATTATTCATATAACAGCCATTAATATCTACAAAGATCAGTAAAATTATTTCTGGAAACGGTAGTTAGCAAAGTGGGCATGAAAGACATCTAAAAAGTCTAGCTAATGGTTAAGGTACCAGCAAAGTCCCCTGGAGTGACAGTGGAGTCACTACTCCCCATAACATAGAATGGGTGAACTTAGCTAACTCAACCCTATGGCCTATCCTATGCCCCTAATGGGAATAGAAGTAAAGGATAATACTAAAAGATCTTTCATGTCCTAATACTTTAACCAAGTAGCTATATAGCTACACACTGTCTTTTCAAAACACATTACAGGCATTCCTTGGCTTGCAGGAGAAATTCGGGGATGCTCAACTCTAAATACGCACAAGTCGAGTACCTACCAGACATTGTCTTTGATAAGTTCCGAGATAACGGCTGATAATTGCGAAATTAAATTAAATTAAAGAAACACTGGGAGGAAGTATTGAAAGAACTTTGTTTCTATTTGCAGCTAGAAACACTTATTAGTATGTATACAGTGGAACCCAGTTTCCCCCGGAATCTTTTGACTTTTTCGGGGCTTTCCCGGAATGTTTCGGCAAACTGAAATCTTGCCGGAATGCTGGAAAACTTCGGCATTTCCTGGAAAAAGTCAGGTAAATAGAAGGGCGCGGTCCATAAAAAGTTCCGGGCTTTCCAAAGATTTCCCGGAAGTGACGCTGCGCACATGCTGAAATTCGTCTATAGTGCATTTCTTCCGGGAAACGGAGGGCAACCTCCGCCGTTTCCGTTCAGTTGTTTTCTGCACATCGTTGTGTTTTTTTTAAGAAGTGGTATCTTAGTGATTCAACTTTAAATTTATGTGTTTAATTTCGTGTTTTTAACTTGAATGTGATGAATAACTGTGTGCTACCCCTTATTCATAAAAGTAGGCTAGAGTAGTGATTTATTTTTGCATTTTTAATGTAAATATCACTTAATTAACTCTAGGTCAACTCCAGCCCCTAGGCCTACTTCACAGTCATTTCAGAGTCAATGCATCAAGTAGTGTCGGGCCGGGTGAGAGATCGTAAAATCCCGCAAGTCGCCAATAGCAACAACTATCGTAGCCGCAGAAACAAGCTTTCTTGTGCAGGATGGCACTAACATGAGGTACCTAACTGCCCTATAAAAATCTTGTGGCCCATGCCTTTACAGAAAAGTTATCAAGGAAAATTGTGCTATCATGCGGGCGGGATCACTCACAAAATCCCGCAAGTCGCGATAGCACTAATACTGCCTCAACACTGCAAATGGTGAGTACCTGAGTACCTACCATTATGTACAGTACAATAAATCTATGTTAACACGTAATGCACAATGTTATGTACACAATGTAAACTATGTCGAGTGTGTATGCATCAAACTACATTGCCTCATAAACTTTTTAATATACATAGTGTGTACTCTATGTACCGTACATACGTATACAGTAAAGTCTCTGTAATTCGTTATTCAATAATTCGGGTGCTTCAGTATTTTGGCATTGACAGGCTTTCGGCACCATACCTGTAATTCGGCATGAAATACCGAATAAGAGATCTAACTCTCGGAGAGCGTCTTCCCCAAACAGTGTCCGCTCTCCGTAATTAGAACACTATACATGCAGGCCTAATTTGGTAATACAGCCGAATTGCAGAAATGGCTTCTGAAGACACGACTCAACCTGGCAGTGGGAAATTTTGGCGTTTGTTCATTTAGCGCGCGTGATGCTTATGTAGTATGTACATTTCTCTATTGTGATGGATTTAATCTAAATACAGTAGAACCTCGACTTACGAACTTTTCGACTTATGAACTTTTCTTGGCACAAAAATTACCGTACGTACGAGATACGAACCTCAACTCTACTTACAAACCTGGGAACATTAATAATATAGAGATAACACGGAAAGTATTGTCTGCTAATACGGATGAGCAAGACATAGGGAAACGTTTGATCGACTTACGAACCTCCTCTTTGAATAGATCAAGTTCGTAAGTCAGGGTTCCACTGAACATGTCCACCCAGATGTATGCCTTGTTCATGTACATACCTACATATACATAGGTACTGTACATAAGCTCCCCTCCACACTTTCTTTAGTTTAGCTAAGGTTGCCGATTTATAGACGTGTTCTCTAATTCGCATAAGGTGCCGAACTATAGAGATGCTCTCCAATTCGGCAAATCATGCCAAAATAGCGACGGGTCGCGTAATTCGGCAAATTCGTTATTTCGGCAACCCCAGATCCCTGAACCATTCGAATTAGAGAGACATTGCTGTATACATGTTACGTATTATGTCGTACATACCAGGCAGAGAAACTCCTATCATTTCTCTAAGTACCGTACTCTTTTGCTATGTACAGGGTTGAAACTTGGTAGGTACTTCATTCATAGATTTACATGTAAAATACTGCATGGAATGGCATTCCGGAAATAGTTTCATTTTTTCGTGCATCAACGTGCGGCAAACCGGGGTTCTTCTGACATTCAATTAGCCAGAAATAATTTCAATTCACCGGACAGACGTCCGGTAAAAAGGGGGTTTCTGTCAATTGAGATTTTTTCGTTTTCCGGAAAATTCAGTTTCCCGGAAGAGGCTCCCCCGTGCTGTCCGGGAAAACGGGTTTCCACAGTATGTATATTGCATGAATATGAATCATAAAAAACGCGAACTGTGTAATAATTGTAAACTCAGCACAAATTTTAAATTTACTTATTCAGTTCATCAAACATTTTCTTCGGGCATAATTTGTCCTCAACTAGATAGCTACTAGGCTATATAGTGGTGTCCAAAATTAGGGAACAATGAAAAATTCAATATCTCCGGAACCAAATATTGGAATAGCATGAAATTTTTACTGATGACTACCTTATACCTCGTTTTTAATGTCCCTGTGTATTACGTTCAGGCAAATAATAGAAATTAGCTTATCGCAAATTTACTGTTTTGTACCGTAAAGTTTGGCTATTTCATCACCCCAGGGGTTATTTCGGCACGTGACAAAGTTCCAAGTTTTTAGCAGGATGAGAGGTACAGAATGGCCCAACTAGAACAAGGAATGAAAATAGACCTCCCTGTTATTGGAGGCCTCGTTCTAAGCTGATGGAGTTTGTCTCAAAGAAAAGGGGAAGGTCTTGCATATCAGTGTTGAACAACCACTCTTGTAGCGGTCCTCGCTCTAGGTGGTTGCATCTGCAATCAACTAGTGGAGATGTCCCGTAAAATGCGGTATTATGGTCCATCTATGGAGGACCCTGCTCTAGGCGAATTGCCTCTGCTTCCTCATGATGAGACGGTCTCGCATAGTACAGTAATATGGCTCCATCTCGTGGGGGACCTTGTTTCAAGGCGATTGTTATAGTCTCCGGCAAGAGAAGAGGCTTCGCAAATTGCGGTAGAATAGCCCCCTGTATTGTGGGGTTTTCTTCTATGACGATTTGCTGCAACATCCACCAAGTGGGCAAGCCTCGAAAATGCGGTTAGTAATGTGAACCCCTTCTTGCGGAGGGTCTCGCTCTAGGCTATTGTTGTAGCCTTCATATGTGGAAAGGCCTCGTTAATAGGGCCCCCTCTAGTGGAGAGCCTTGCTCTAGGCAATTTGTCGTAGCATCCAGCTAATGGAGAGGTCTCTCCAAATGTGGCAAGTTACCTCGGCAGCCCCCAAAGCCCAGGCCGGCCTAGAGCAGGACAGCCAGACTAGAGAGGCAAGCACGGCCCCGCGAGCCGGCACCACCATGAGAACGCACATGCACGCGCCGCCAACGAGCCGGAGGAGTGCGGTCCCCTCTGCTTTATGTCTTGGACCGTGCCTGGGGTAGATCTCTGTAACTACAGCCTTGTCGGGATATAAAAGGTTGTTGATCGTAGCCCTTGAGAAACCTTAACCGTATCCGTTACCAATCTTTTTCAGCCGATTGAGCGTCAAGACGGTACAAATTTGTACCGCCCACTAAAAGTGCTTACAATTTTATCAATATCAGATGTTTTTCTTCATAGTCTCAAAAAATATTCATTCGACTGGTCTTTCGCCTATTTAATTGAAAAACTAATGCCTCAGAGTAGATTTAAAGTCAATTAAATTCAAATATAAGAAAATATCTCTGGACAGTAGCTACAGAGTGAATATTCGGGCAGCACATCTGCCGCAATTTTCATACTTTCACAAGCTGAACGTACAAATCGCTTCTTTTTTTAATTTCTAGCCTTGTTGCTGTCTTTTAGTGATAATTTTCGATTTTTTTTTGCAAAAAAAGAAAATCTACACGGAAATTTTATCATCTAATTTCCTGAAATATTTATATTTATCAATATTTTCGGCTGTAATGTGCGGGTATATTGGAATTTTATAGACAGTCATGATCAATTAGGAATAGTCACGGAATTTTGGGCGCTGAATATCACTGGGAGCAGAACTGTGAACAAAAAACGGTAGAGCAGTACAATTTAGTACCGTTTAGTAGCAGATAGGGTTAAAGCTTTTCGTCTAGGTCTGTTTCACGTCTCAAGTATTAGCGGACGCTGAATCCGTTCAAGATTAGTCCTCTGCTCTAACGCAGTTATTAGGTAACTAGTTCTTTCGGTAGAGTCTTTTTTTTTTTGGTCTTACCCAAAGATGCATAGTTTGTGAAGTTCTTCTGAATTAATTTTCCCAGGATTGGTTGATTTTGTACGGTCGGTGGACTATTTGTGAATCTCCGAACTTGTTTCGGCAGGGGCATCGGAGTTCACTTCTACGAGTTAGGAACAGAGTCGGAGTTTTGGCCGGTTTGAGCTTCGTCTTTACAGACTTACGCCCGAGTCTAGTCCCTAAGAGTTCTGATCTAATATGGATAACAGATGGAATTCAGGGATTTGTATATTCGAGAGACGCTTCGATAAGTCATCTTATGGCGTCTATCTGTATCTCAATTTGGATTGCTGTTCGTAGCGTCTTCATTCTATTTGTCGATCGAAACTTGTTAAAGGAATCGCTCTGTAGTTTTCCATCGCATCTTCTTAGTTTACACGCATCTTACCTTCAAACGTTTGTTCTTGAGTTTAGTATAATAATCAAGTTGAGTTACTTAGCTTAACGTCCTTGTCTTTTTCAGAGAAAGTTAGGACGTAGAAGTTTGGTAAACTTTCCTTTCGTTTAAGTCAGTTACTTTTTAAGTAAACAATATCTATTGCATCCTGTGATGCGGTACTTTAACTGTGTTGTCGATCTCGCTCGACACTGAGGGTTAGATACAATGTTAGGGTCCCCCACTGGATCTAGGAAGAGGGGGTGATTCGCATTATCCTTTCCAGTGCAAACGACAGAGGTACCTACTCTGGCGTTAGCAAGCCACTGCAAATACAGCTCATTGAACTTGAACACTCAGTATCAATAATTAGCTCATCCAAGCCAAATTGCAAACAAGTCAAGAATCTATTTTAAGGTCTAATATCAAGTAGCTAATTTCGGATTTCCCATTTAACAATTAACAGCTTGCGTTATTTTAAATCCGGTAGCGATGAAAGTTTCTGGCACTTTTGTCAGCTAGTTATGACACGGCACGTGTCTAAATAGGTATATAGTCAGTGCCTACTGAAGAGGGAAGAGAGCTGAACCTGTCATATGTATTGCAACTTTGCAAGGTAAGGAAATATTCATTTTAGTGGTTCAATTTTTCTATTATTTTCAATGCAGAAGAATGGATAGAGTGTTGCAACGAATTTTTCTCAGTGGCTCGCGAAGACAGAACACCTTCTGTCGGTAGCACCAGACCCGCGACAGCGCCCAACTCTGGGGCGTCTAAATGGTAGTTTAG
>LQNS02277718.1:602995-613675 GCA_001587735.2 Parhyale hawaiensis | reverse complement strand
ATTTCTCCTTTCTTTTTTCTCTTTCGTCTTCTATTTTTTCTCCTCTCGTTTCTCCATTCCTCTACATCCTACTAACATAATGGCAATAGCTCATAGAGGGCCGGGGTGTAACTCACCGTGTAAGTCCCGGTGTCTCTTTGGGAATGGGCCTTTTGGTTCGTCTACTGCCGCCAATCTAATCTTATCTAATCTAATGATAGTAAGTGACGAGCCCAACGTTTAATATTGAAATACTGGACAACCAAGTGGTGAGTAGATCAGATCAAATATATTCTTTTGATCGAATGGGAAAATCGACATCGCTGGACAGAACAACGACTTCCGCTGGGGCAGCGACGTCCCGGCGCGGCTGCGTCTAACGCATTCTATATACAGTATACTGAAACTACTTCAGGTTCATATGCAGTTTTTTGGTAGAATTTCCGGTAGAACTCGACAGAATTTTGCCAGAATGCGAGGAGACTTCAGTGTAATTTCTGCAGAATTCGGTAGACTAGTAGGTAGAACTTCTACTGCTGCACACATCGTACTGATCGAAACTAGCGTAAGGTCACTGTAGGCATTACCCTCTCAGTGAAACAGTAGAGCAGGTACGGAATTAAATCCAATTGGGTCGCCTCCAGCTTTACTTCACAGCATCGTCCGGCTGAGTGGCCCTGCGCTCCACTGCGTTCCGGGCTGCACTATCGTCGTTCTCGACGATTTTGCGTTCAAGTAAGCTTTCCTGCGCGCGCGCCACCGCTAAAATAAACACTACCTAGGCTAGCCTAACCTAACCAAACCTACCCTTATCTAACCTAACTAATATTACCTAACCTAACTTAATCAGCGATACAGCGAGCTGCGCGGCACACCAACTTGAACGCCGCTCACACTCACACGATCTGCGTACACAAACACGTACACAAATCGTCGCGAACGACGATAGCGCTTCCGGGCTACTGCTCGATCACTGCTCTGAATTTCCAGTACAATAAAAGTATCGCCTTCGCTCGACTGCCGCCCCTCCCCCATACCCCTAGCAATATATAGAAACAGAGCGACTTAGCAGTGATTATAACATATATATTATATATATATATATATATATATATATATATATATATATATATATATATATATATATATATATATATATATGGTATAGATTGACTTTGGAGTGGCGCGAATTGAGATCTCACGAACTGGGAGTTTCTGTTGAAACGTCAGTTTCACCTACAGCCCTCAGCAGCAACGTACGTGGAAGCGGTAGCTGTACTACCGGCGACAGCTTTGGTTCTACCTGTGTGTCTGAAGTCTGCCAGACGCTGTCTGTTTCCTCAGTGTTTTCGGGTGTAGCTGAGGGTGGTTGTTTTGTGCTGAACTTTTTTGATGCGGCTATCAGATTCCTGCCATGGAGCTTCTGCTGTGGATGCGGACTGCGGGTTTCCGCGAGGTTTTTAATTTGATTGATAAGGGTGATCTTTTGTGAAGGGTACATGCAGTTACAATCGCAGAAGGCATGAAAATAACGTGTTGTGTACAAGACCGAAGGATCCAGACCCGTTACCCAGGGTACCCTATTGCATATCTAATTACAACTCACGATGTGCCACAAGGCAATGAAATTAAATACGATTTAAGAATGATGACAAAAAGTCTTCCAAGTCTACCCAGTTTGACACGTTTATAGTTTTTCATTAAAGGAAATTGAGCCTAAAACTAGAGACACTCTCTTTGCATACAGCAGACTGGGGTGACCCTCTGAGACTCGGTTAGTATTTTTTCTCGGCCCTCTCGACCTATTTTTAGGTTGTTGCAAGACCCTCCTAACGCTAGCGCATTTCCGCTATTGCAAATGATATAAATTTGGTGTATCAGCAAAAGCGTATGAAGATGGCAGAAGATAACTAGAGCACTCTGAGAGCGCATACCTCCGCCAAGTGAGCCACCGGTAGCAAAAATTCAAATTGGCTCTGAAACCATAATTTTCTTTGCATAAACTCCAAAATCTAGTCATTTGTGCCTTTTTATATTAATTACAGCTTGTTCAATTTTTTTGAAGATCCGTTCATAACTTTTTGAGTTATATTGTTAACAAACGTTTTGACAAATATGAATCAAACATACAAACGAATCAACCGATCTGCACAAAATTTGATCATTTATGTCTTTTACCATTACTAATAACTCCTATAAATTTCACAAAAATCCATTCATTATTTTTTGAGTTATTGTGATACCAAGCATAAAATTAAAAACAGTGACAAATGGATGAACGAGCAAACGGACCATTACCAAAATTTGGTAATCTATTCTTTGTTATATACCTAACAACTCATGTTAATTTCATCAAAATCCATTCATAACTTTTTGAGTTATGGCATCGAGAAAAATGACGTAGACAAACAAACAAACAAACAAAAAAACAAACAAACAGATGGACATATCTTCACCAAAAGTTAATCATCTGTTCCTCCTAACATACCTAACAATCCCTGTAAATTTCATCTAAATCGGTTCATAACTTTTTTAGTTTTGCTGGTGACAGACAGACAAACAAACAAAAAGACAAACAAAGAGACAGACAAACACGACGAAAACATAACCTCCTTGGTGGAGGTAATTAAAAAATCCCAGTTTCTGGGACTTTTTTGTGGTTATCCTCTGAAGTATCCTGCAGTTTTCCTTGTCTTATCTGCTTCTGAATTCGAGTATCATGAGCATTGAGCAAACAGAGCTTTGTCGTGGGAAGTAAGTAAAATTCAGTATCAAGGCTGATGTTTGAGGTGGGCTTTGACTAGCGACATCTTTGCTGATTTAAACAGGACAAAATTGCCTGCACATCAAGCTTGCCGCCACATGTAAATGCACACGCAGTAGCAAAAGCTGCTTGCAGATGCGATGTTTACGATGAAAATTATTACAAGTTCCATCGATAGAAATGAAAAATACCAATTTGACAAATTTATTGCTTGTTCGCGCGCTACTTTTTATATCACTTTACACAGAACTCAAGAAAAATGTTTTCTACTATCATGTTAATGAAATTTGATATTTACATCTTCTTTTGCTGGCTACCGTCATTGTGACCTGCAGAAAAATTTTTATAGTTTTGATAATGCAATTGAAATCGTAGCCATTTAAATTCAAGTTTATGAAAAACTGAGGAGCTACATGTAATAACTAGAGCACTCCGAGAGCGCATACCTCCGCCAAGTAAGGCAACGGTAACGAAAGATTCAAATTGGCTCTAAGACCATGATTTCTTCTGTATCAACTCCAAAATCTAATAATTTGTGCCTTTTAATAGTATTAACAGTTTCTGCAATTTTTTTGAAGATCCTTTCATAATTATTTGAGTTATATGCTGCAAACAAACATTATGACAAATATAAGTCAAACATACAAACGAATCAGCCGATCTGGACCAAAATTTAATTATTCATATCTTTTAAACACCACTAACAATTCCTGAAAGTTTCATAAAGATTCACTCAAAACTTTTTGGAGTTATTGCGCTAACAAACATAAAATAAAACACAGCAACAAACCTACGAACGAACATACAGATCATCACAAAAATTTGGTCATTTACTCTTTATGATATACCTAACAACTCATGTAAATTTCATAAAAATTTGTTCATAACTTTTTCAGTTATGGCATTGAGAAAAATGAGGCGGACAACCAAACACACAAACGGATGGACGGATCTTCTCCTGAAGTTAATCATTTATGTTTCTTCTAACATACCTAACAATCCCTGTAAATTTCGTTAAATCCGTCCATAGCTTTTTGAGTTATCTTGGTGACAGGCAGAGAGACAAACATACAACCAGACAGACAAATCCGACGAAAACATAGCCTCCTTGGCGGAGGTAATTAATAGAAAGCAATGAAAAAATGGACAGCAACTTACTTTGAATTGCTCGAATACGATAAACAACACCGGCCAATACCTATTTTGTTGAATTTGCTCCTCCTTCAACTTCTTGCCAGAATCTGGTGGAGCTTTTTTTTTAGCGAAATGTAACTCCTGGCGAACTTTTGCTTCTCGTCTGTATTGGCCTTAAATTTAGTGGTAACTCTGATGTTTTTCGTGCTTAGATTTCAAATCTGACTAAAGAATCTAAGCCGGGCCCCACTGAAGCAACAAACGATGTGCGACTCAATAAATTTGTTGCATCAAAAACGGAACATCGAGTAGAGCAATCAATCTACTGTCCCCACCGACGCAACTCATATCGCGCGACACACTGTCGTTCACAGACACCATGTCTGCCGCAAAAATCGCTTTGCATCGCTGTTGTGTCGGTGGGGCTCTGGCCGGCATAACCGCTTTTTTGCCCTTGAGCAAATAAATTTAAACAAAAAATCGTGCTGATAAAAGGACGAATACAGACAAAGCAACCTAGCTAGTAAAAAAGTAACTGAACTGTCCATTACTATAAGGTCGTCTTCACCAACTAGGACACAGGTCTCGTTAGCATTTTTTATCACCCGCGAACGAAATGAGACGCCACGAGGCGTTCTTGGTCTATTCTGGAAATAGCTAAAGATCTCCTACCCACCACCTTCAAAAATAGAAAAAGATCGAGAGCAGGGAAAAATAGGCATGAAATTTTGTTTTCGAGTGGCTAAGCCGGCGAGGGTGATCGATATGTGTACTGTTAAGCTCGGTTCACACGTTAGTCTGTTGCTCTATGTTTGCATCAAATTATCCGAAATTTCCGTTGTGTCCCTACTGAAACAACTTTTGTGTACACAATATGATTTCATCAAATGTTGCCGTTAAGTCAGTCTGCTTAGCATATGTCACTTTATAATCTTTCGGAGATCTTTTCATACTTGAAGTGAATTACAAATTTGATTGCTGTGTACTTTTCTGTTGTTTAAATAATAACTAGGGCACTCCGAGAGCGCATACCTCCGCCAAGCTACATAAAGTTAACGATAAATTCGAATTGGTTCTGAAACTATGACTTCCTTTTTATCAGCACCAAAATATGATCATTTGTGCCTTTAGACGGTAATTACAGCTTCTGTAAGTTTTTTAAAGACCGGTTCATAACTTTTCCAGTTATGTTGCTGACAAACATTAATCAAGCACAAAACAGACCTACAGATCATCACCAAAACTTTATCATTTACGTCTTTTAAAATTTCTTGCAACTTCTCAAAATTTCATAAAGATCGATTCATAACTTTTTGAATTATATTGCTAAGAAACAATTAAGCAAATGCAGAGACAAACAAACGAATAAACAAAGAGATCATCACAAAAATGTGGCCTTTTACTCTCCGTAATATACCAACTCATGTACGTTTCTTAGAAATCTGGTCATACCTTTCTGAGTTATGATACTAAGAAAAAAAAAACGAAAAAGACAAACAAACAGTTGAACGGATCTTCTTGATGGCAGACAGACAAAGGAAATAGACAAACAAACGAACAGACCGACAAACTCGACGAAAACGTAACCTCGTTGGCGGAGGTAATAAACTAATAATAATATTTACTTCCTCATCTGGATGCAGAGGCCAACATATTAAGTGGGGCAACACAGTGACGTGTTCATTTTTAAAGCTAACATAGGGAGTAGATTCACTATTTGCTTCGAGAATTACGCAAGTGGACAGTCAGTGTTCCCGTTAGTAAAGACATCACGAAAGAAGCATAATTTCACAGAGACATAATAGCTTAACATTTTTAACCTAGATATGCTAAAAAATAGAGAACTTTTGAATTGTAACAGACGTATTAGAATTAGGAATATGATGTGCATAACTAATTGCATTTAACACTTTGATTGCGACTCCGCTACATATTATCCGTTTATCATGGTCCTTTCAGACCCACAAAGTTATACTTGATTTTTATTACGAACATCCAAATGTAAAATTCCTTAGATTAAAATATGCAGTTAACATAATTTTTCTTTGTATTTTATCTAGTGTATAGAAGGATAGATGTGTACCGTAATCGTACGTGAGTTACCCCTAGCGTACAATCAGTGCGCAAACGTTATAAGGATCATGACACAAGTATAGCTCGGAGAGAGAGGTATTGGTATAGCTGATTTTTTAATATTTTAGATAGACGGGGAAAAAATTCTTCCTGGTTTGAAGAGAATTATCACAATTTGAAATACAGTTTACATTGCTAATTATACTTGGAGTACAAACTAATGATTCGTAAGCGAGACAACTGGAGAGTTATCAAATGGTGGAAAAAAGTTAAAAGAACAATTTAGGAGACGCAGACCAATTGATATTTCTGCCAAGTGTGAGAGACTGTCTGTCGCATTTGCTTAGTAAATTTTGGTACAATTATTAGGACCTCTCAAAGTGCAAGAACGCTCTCTTGGTGAACTGATTATATTCAGTTGCGTCTTGTATTTGATTGGAAAGATCATTCCAAGATGAGTTCCAAAAATAAAAATGTTCGTTTACCAGGCGTGGTGCGGGTGTAGTGCTCTTGGCACTGACTTCGCCAAAGAGCTCTTTCACTAACACTACCGACTCTGCAGCGCATTCGAAAGGTATAAAGAATTTACGTAGTTCAATTCAAAAGACCAACGAGTGAACCGACATTAACATTGAAACAAGCATATTTGTTTTAATCTATTGCAATTCTGACTATCTTTTTCAACAGTCCTGCCGCTTCAGTGGCGGTAGTTCGTCCACCTTGCCGCGACCATGAACAGACCTGCATCGCCCCATACCCTGCTTGTGGCTGTGTTCCTGCTGCTACCTCTGCTGACCTGTAGGTGGCACCCATAGGTTAATCAGCGCTGTGATGAAGTGTGCTGTACATATAGCTATCGAATGTTAGTGAGCAGCATGAAGTAGATTTAACAGTTGTTTTGTCAATTGCATATAGGAATTGAACAGGCGGTGAATATCAGCGCCACTCTGGATGCTCTTTGGTTTGGTGCAAACCTCGAGTATGTCAGCCTGGGCTGGCAGGCTGAGTCCTACCCGGCGATGCGTAGGGCTTCAAAATCCAAGACTAACTTCAAGCTCATTGTTCAAAGCTGTTTTCTGATTCCATTAATGCATAAGATAAGCCTTCATATGGGGTATTAATACTGTAGATCTGCTGATATTGTCCAACGAAGTAACAATATCAATAGGTTAATATAAATTCCTAAACACAGACGGGCAGACATGTCAGACACCGACCATCGCTGAAGGTTCAGAGCATGTCTTCACCTTGACGGAAACTGAGCGGACTCTGGTGCTCCACTGCACTGCAGATGAACCTGTCGACTGGTACATTCTACCGGTAAGTACTGGTATATTTCGTCGTAAGACGTAAGTAACATAAATTAGACTAGGATACAATATATGCTATTGTGGTATGTTGTGTGGACCTAGAATTAGAGTATTTTATGCCAATTCAATCTAAAGTAAGTGTAATAATTAATCTATACTATAATAAGAGAGCTGTCTGTCAGTCCGTCCGTCCGTCTGCCCGAAGCCTTACTTTTTCCCTATCTAATACTGAAGAAAAAAATTCCGAGGTATCCAACTTTTTTTTTGCGGAGATGGTATCTTGGATACGGGCAGGCACTTGGGCGCTTGCCTGCATGCCCGTGTTTGGACATGTTCATTTTCTACGGTGCTACGGGTGATGTCACTTAATTACACCTAATCTAGACTATCAATCCTTTTAGCTGAGATGTTTTCATATATATGTTTTTATGACTTATTCAACAAAAGGGTAGCGCTTGGTGCATATCAACCCTTTTGTTGAGCCGAGATGTTTTAAAATATATATTATTATGACTTAATTCAACAAAAGGGTTGCGTTTGGTTCACTAGTATTAATAACATTAAACCTTGTTCAGTCAGTTGCGATCCAGTCTTCCGATTTCATTTAAAATAAGCTCAAAATCGACGTAAAATGACGGGAAAAGACGTTCTAGACACCAATTCTAGACACTATGAGTAGTTATCGAGATCTCGGCATTTTGCGGAGCCACTTCGGTAAGTTCACGCACTTGTGGAATTCTGTCTGAATTTGTTCCTATACAGAATATTTAATTATTGAAGGCAGATCACCTGGATCGCACGTGTGGTGGGGGCTTAGCCTATCCGCTCACTGTACAAAAAGGGCTTCGTACTGCAGTGCCGTTGCAGCGCACTGTATGCATGACTTGAATGTACCTAGCTTATGTGCGTGGTTAACTCAATTATTCATAGTATTTAATTTTCTCCCTCTACGAGTGTCTGCTGTTAACTGACATGCAACCTTACGCGGCTCTGTTCAGCGTCCTCCCAAGCCCGGTGCATAAGGAGCTACTAGACGGCCCGTGACCCGTTGGGTCGTCATCAAGATTGCCTTATCTTTTGCAAAAAAGAAAAGCAGGTGTTATTTAGCTGGTCATAGACCACACGCTATTCGGCTGTCCACTCCTGCCAGTACGGCTCACTATCAACAGATTCTTTGCTTCTTTAACGAATATTCAACATCCAGGCTGTAGGTATAGTCAATTAATATGTTACGTATTTCAGTTGTATTTCCCGTTGCACCTTCAAGTTTTACGTGCCTGTTCATGCAGTAGAACTCAGTAACTACCGTATCACATAAGCAGTCGAATTAGATCTTCAGCCCTTGAAGTTCTTTCTATCTGAAAGTGAAGAAACTGTTACTAAAGAAGACGCAAGTAAATATATCAGCTAAGCTACTGATCCTGGCCACGAATAAATTTCAATTCTTTCGTACACTCGACGTAGCTATGAAGTGGTCGGTATCCAGCATACGACGCTCCATAAATAACCCGTCTCGCCCTGGCTTTTGAATGATGGCAGATTGTACGGCGTACTCTAAAACGTCCTCCAGAGGCGTAGCTCCACAATTCACGCTCGAATTTCTTTCTCACTAAAAGCAAAGCAACTGTGTGCAAACAAGCATTCAAGCAAATAAATAAAGTTCAGAGACTTTTATTATAATACGAGAGGGCCCGTTGGGTCGTCATCACGATCGTCTTTGCTTTCGCAAAAAAAAAAAACAGGTATTATTTAGCTGGTCATAGACCACTCGCTATTCGGCCGTCCTTTCTGCCAGTCAAGCTTAGAGCGGCCAGTGCGGTTCACTATCAACAGATTCTTTGCTTCTCAAACGAATAATCAACACCCAGGCTGTAAGCATCAAGGAGCTTCTAATGTGAGGAGCAAGCCCAAGCACTCTCTGGGCGAGTAAACACATGGCTTTGTCACGTGATCGAAGCTGGCGTTTGGAGTCCTTAAAGTGGCTGAAGTGGCAGTGGTCAGCACATTTAATTAAGGAAAATACAGACAGGCAGTTCTTCATTATTTTTGCAAAGACAATTGTGTCTGAAGATTTATATTCCAGTGCTCACCCTGTTACTTTCATCATAAGATGGTATACAGGATATAAGTTTCCTTTACATACTTCCATCCTCGGAATTTCGTCGAGGTTAATGGCTATAAAAATTTGAGCTCAGGACTCCTTCCTATATAGGCTGCGTGAGGCAACGCTGCTCTCCGATTGGATAAACCACTCAGGGAGTTTAAGGGAAAAGTTTACACGCTACGCTCCCGTAGGATAAATAGAGCGGGTGCGCTCATCTCTTTGCTTGTTTATTTGTCATAGTCAATTTATGTGTTACGTATTTCAGTTGTATTGCTCATGGAACCCATGAATTGATCATGCCCGTTCTTGAGGCCCAGCTGAGTTTAACTTCCGTATCACAGATACAATCGAATTAAAGAGCTAATCCATGGAAAGAATGCCACTGCCTCCCCCTCCCCCATACCTCGAATTTCTTCTCGTGTCATAGTGAAGAAGATGTGTCAAGCAAGACACAAACAAGACACAAATAAGTAAACAAGACACAAACAAGACCGGTTCACAGACTTTTATTATTATTATTCAAAGCGAGCGAAAAGCCGCGAGAGTAAAAGGCAAGGGCCAAAGAACATAGGGTCCCACGCCACCCAACGCTCGAAACAGGAAACATCAACATGTGACACAGGAAAGAAAAACAAGAAACGGCAACTGAGAATCAATCACGGGAGAGGGAACGATTGATTTTGCCTTTAAAAACGTCCAAATTCGCATTTACAACAACAGATCCATCCAGCGCGTTCCACAGCTGACCACAACGATACATAAATGACCGCTGGTACTGGGTAGTGCGCGCCCGAGGCAACTGAACAGCGAACTCGTGAAGCGCAAGAGCTCCGCGACTGCGCCGCTGGGGCACATGGGGGACTGGCACCGAGGGCCCAAGAGGGGGCTTATCGTTGTGAAAGATTTTATAGAACATGCACAACGAAGCAATCCTGCGCCGGTGTTCAAGATTACAGTTAAGAGCTCAGCACACAAATCAGAAGCACGAGACATCACTCCGTCAAGGAGCCGCAGGTGAGATGCAGCAGCCGAGGCCCACACAGGAGAACAATATTCTACTATAGGTAGAAGGAAGCTCCAGCAACACTTGCACACAAGGACAGGGTCTGCAAAAACTCTCGATGCTGTCCTCAAAATACCCAGCAGCAACAGCAGCAACATTACGAATGTGGGGCTCAAACGTCAACTTCCCATTAATAGTAACTCCCAAGACCTGCATACTATGAACCTCATCAACGACAACACCATCAAGAGTGATAGGTATAAAAGCAGGTAGTACTGCTCTCGATCTTGAGATAACAATGGATTTGGTCTTG
>LQNS02277718.1:589185-602742 GCA_001587735.2 Parhyale hawaiensis | reverse complement strand
GTTGGCGACAATGGAGCTCAGTTCCGCTGTATATAAAAGAAACAGGAGAGGTCCCAACACGCTCCCCTGAGGAACACCCGATACTATCCGGGTAACTCCACTGCAGTACCCATCCAGGACAACTTTCTGCTCTCTATTTGAGAGGAACTCACGTATGATACGCAGAAAACAGGCACCAACACCGACCAGTTCGAGTTTACGAATAATGCCTTGGTGAGATACCCTATCAAAGCTGCACTAAAATCAATCTGGAAAAGACACAGTTCCTGACCGGCCTCAATAGCATTTTGACCTGCGCACACTATGTCAAGGAGGGAATCGCAAGTACTGACACCCTTGCGAAAGGCATACTGCCTGCTTGGTAGCACGCCATCCTCAAGGAACCGCCCAAGCCTGCGCGCTAGTATATAGTCTCTCTAAGACTTTGGAGACGACAGGCGTTATCGCAATAGGACGATAATCAGAGACCCATGGAGATAAGGGACCTTTGGGGATAGGTACCACATCAGCGCACCTCCATGAGGCAGGAAAACAGCCCTCTCTCACAAAACACCGAAACACACGACTGAGCTAATATAGATAGATAGAGCACTTTGTGAGGCCATATTCCCCCTCAAAAAAGGCAATCTAACGAAAAATTTAAATTGGTTTTGAAACTAATATTTCTTTTATATTATCACCAAAATTCAATTTTTTTGTGCCTCTTTACACTAAATACGGTTTCTGAAATTTTCTTGCAGATCCGTTCTTAACTTTTTCAGTTATATTTTGACAAATGCTAATACAAATATTTGTCAAGCGCACAAAGCGGACTGACGACTCATCGCCAAAATTTTGTCATTTATGCTAAACATTTTCAGGCGTTCTTGCAAATTTTATAGAGAACCATTCATAACTATTTGGCTAAGCCATATCGTTGACAAACATAAAATGAAACGTAGAGACGAACGAACAAATAAACAAAGGGACCAATAGATGATCACTTCAATTTACTTATCTGCTCTTCGCAAAACGCCTAAAGCTGAGTTCACACGTAATTCATTTCAACGAGTTCTCTCATCCACTTGTCTGAATGAGTTACTGTGCCTTAGAAGTGACAGAAAAGTGTCCTGTTTTCTAAGTTTTATTTCACTTTGAATTTGAAGAGATATTCATAACTTGCCTAGTGACACTTGCATTGGAGACTGATTTCGATGGTTCACATTTTAATAACTTGTTGTGCCGTACGCGTTGAGATGACTGACGTGGGAACTCGGCCAAATAATTCGTGCAAATTTCCCAAAAATCCGTCCGTAATATATTGCGTTATGGCACCAATGAAAAAAGGAAGAAAACAAACAAACAAACAAACGGCTGAACGGATCTTGATTAAAAGGTAATCTTCTGTTCCTCCAAACAAGACTATCAATCCCTGTATTTTTCTCAAAGATCTGTTCGCAGCTATTTGAGCTATGTTTTTGACTGTCAAATTTATAGAAAAAATCGACAAAAATATAACGTGCTTGGTGGAGGTCATAACATACTGGCGCTTCTTTCTTAAGAATGGAAACTAAAGTCGATTTCGACTCGCAGTGAGCTAATTTTAAGAAGAGATAAAATTCAAATCTCGTCTACTCACGCAGTGCTGAGCACATCTCCCTTCTCTCACTCTGAGCAAGTACATCTTTTCCGTTTGAGTTGAGGTTATTGGAACGTCAATCTTAAGCGTTCGGCTGCATTATTTGAGTCTAACTCTTGACTGGCGGTAGACAGAAGCTAGCGCTTCATTGGCAAATTCAATGCCGCGCCCTAAGTCTCAACGAAGCACCGAACAATCAGCAATACGATGCAGCATTCCAATGCTTCAAATCTTAACCGTCGAATAACAGATGCACGCAATGTACATATTCTGAGGAACGCCAATTTACATGGTTACCGAGGTCTTCGATGTATTTTGGAGGCCAGAATCTTAATGTAATATGCATTTTGATACTTAAAATGTAACTGGCAATCTGAGTATTAAACTCAATCGATAGTCCCATGCTTTTGGCGATAATTGCGTTATTTTTTGAAATAATTGCATAACTAAGGCAGTGCGACCGCTATAAGAAATATTTTGAAGTTAATACAGTAAAAGGACCTCTTGCAATAGAGCAATATTACATTTTTACACAGATACATTGCTCGCTAAGCCCGTCTGTTGCATCCTTGGGTGGAAGGCACATATATCAGCATTGCCACAAGTGGATGACAGAGAGCTGAGGTGGTCGATGATAGCAATAATTTCTCGGTCCCATGTGCCGGGCAGCTGTAGGAACACCGCAGCACTAATAGGTAATTGGTAGTGCTGCTATTGCCTTCTTTATTGGCACTGTCTGTGAAAAACACTGTACAGGAGAGACACACACATAAATATTCTGCCAGGACCACACTATGAAATCGCGCACTGATCGCTTCTTCAGTAGCGAACGAGCAGGTTGCGTATCGTTTATGTTACCGCATCTCGAATCTGCTGCAACCAACTTACAAAACGATTCTCTTTACGATACTTTTTTGCGACATTGAGTGATAGGTAAATTATAGGCTTGGTATGTTTGGGTCAAGTTAGAGTAGTGTTAGACGAGGTACGCTAAAGCACTGGCTATTGCAACTTAGGAAAACGCACGTATATATAGAACACGTTCTATTCACGACAATTTAAAAGTATCGTAAAAAGGATCTGTGAATCGGGTATTTGCTACATATCGAAACGTCGGGCTCGTTGCACATCTGCTAATCAAGTTGATCGTGGGGACTATACTTGTAGAAATAGGCCTCGGCATTAGGATGGTTGTAGTACGTAGTTATGATGAATTAACTATGCAGTAATGCAATGATCAAATAGTTATGAACTACAATGAAGTTTATTTATTATTGTTGTTTAAATATTTTCGAAATGCGGTCCCAAACCAATATTTAGAGAGAAGAGAATCTATTGTCAGTAGGTGACATCGTTTCCAGAATTAATCAGCTACGATCAATTTGATGAAGCAAGTGTTTGATTAGTTCAAGGATACCTATCTAAGTAATGACAACTTGATTACAGAGTTAGCAAATATCACTGAGTAATACGGATAAGTTCTTTATGGAACAGAGGAAATTTACGTAAAATGTCAAACAACAAGCAGGACCAAAAATACATGGACACTCGTAAGAAATCTTCACTGCGTGGCAAATTATTTGGAAAGTTAGCATTTTGGTAATAATTCAGAGGTTTTTAGTGCATATCTTCCCGTCAAATTAACGTATCTGCCCGCTGAATGATGACGATATCTAGCTTCACATATATATCATGATAAAATGGAAAGCATTGACTCATATGCAAATATTGACAACAGTTTTCGTGATACAGCAACAATTTTTCGTGTGAATCATTAGGCAAGTACCTGATGAAGGTGATAGTGTGGATGAAGAACTTAATTAAGCAGCAAAAATAGGACAAAAATTGTCTAAAAGCTTGATAAAACGACACCGGATACATACATAAAAGTCCCGGAAGGAGGTGATTGAACTGAAAAAAAAAATATGTGGAGTCTCCCACTGTCTTTCAAGATCTAAGAAACTAGTGTACTTCCAGGGTTATTAATTTTACAGTCGCATTACGTCTCGTATAACAGGGGAACATGTAAGGAGCCTGGATATACAATTGGCATCTAAGTGATCTAACTAAGATATTGCACACCCTAAAATAAGGCCATTTCGTAACCGGGGTGTAAGCACCTTTGCGTGGGACTCTTGCAGTAAAGTATTCAGGGGAAGTAACGTCTACTCACGATTGCTCTCAATGGAGCATGATGAGAATTTGATCAGTGTAAAGGACGCGGTCGGTTAGAAGGCCAAATTAAAATTTTGAGGCTTGACTTATTCGGGACTTCAAACGGGAGCTTGGCTGTAGCACCCTGACTCGCGTCGCTAGTGCCAGAAGCAGCCCAGCTAAAAAATCCAATTTGCTGAACAAGCTTGAGTATTCGGCGGTCGCTAGGGAGGCTAATTAAGGGTCAATGCCTGAAACTCGATGAGACGTGTCGAAACCAGCGCATCTGCCTGAAGTTGGGGACAAGCCAAGCTTCGAATCTTTAATTAGCGGGCCAATCGCACATAATATCAGTGGAATTGGACCTTAACTTAAAATTCTAATCTTGGAAAACCGAATACTGGATCAACGCTCACAGGAACCTCGAGTACGGGGAAGCAGAGGAAGAACACAACGGAGCATCATTTGTGTGTGTATGAAAACGGAGGAAGCAAAGGGTGGCACAAAAGACAGACGCCCCGAAGGCCTAGCTGCTCTTTAGTTTCATTCATTCAGCTCTAAGTATAAGAAAAACGTTACATATTTAAACTTACTCGAGTTCTTTACATTGTTTCCAGGTGTTAAAAGATGTCGCATCAGTGAATACGTCGGAGGCGCCAGGATCTTCAGAGTTCTCAGCAACATTTTTTGTAAGTAACTCTTGCGGCGGGTGCACATCTAGACGCAAAATATGCTTAGTCATTCAACTTTTCACTTTGACTGTCATGTTCTTGTGACTACGACTTACGTCGCTTGAACGTCAGGCTATAACTCCATGTCATGGCAACTGTAAGTGAACTCAGAAATAAGAGGTCAACTCATAGCCTGATCATCCCCGCTTCCCATAGCGTATAGTGGGAGAAACGACTCATGTTTCCAATATTTATCTTAATGGTAGAGTAGTATGAAAGCCGAAGCCTCACGCGCGTGCACGTAATCGGATGTGGAACTGCGTTAGCGTGCTTCCGCTGCAGAGTTTGCGGAGAGGGAGGAACTTCCGAATTCTCGGTGGGGGCTGGGGTGCAGGAATATGGAGGAACCACTAAACAGATTTCATGAAGGCTGCATGAAACGTTTTACACATCAGAAAACCTAAAATGAAAAGGGATTTTTAGTAATGATATTTCAGTTTTATTTTCAGCTTGTGTGAATAAATACTTACAAAAGGTTGTACTTTCAAACAATCATCGGTTTGGCCGTGCACCAGAGCTTCTTAAACAGCGATGCTTAACACTTTTCATAAGCCACGCCCATCGTAGATATCACATGTTAATATTCCTTCCTTGTGTTCATTCCAAATACTGTGCATTATGCATACTGCTCTAAGACAGAAATTAACATCGAGGTCTAGTTAGCTCTAGAGTTTCGGAAGGCCAAATGATACGACCAGATGTTTTGGCGGGACCGTGTCACACGGCACCCTTCTGCTCCTGTATCCGGTCATGAGTATATGTTTATTTATATATGTACTGTGCTTGAGTCATCTTCTTGTCGAATATAGCTAGCTAATGTGCTCTTGTAACATAATTTTCAATCTAATACCAGTGAACGCAGAGGTTCATGACCTTACTGCATGGTGCCTTCAATTTGCATGATAGGATAATCCAATTAGCTTAGATCTTTTCTGAAGTGCAATCTTGAGCGTTCATTCATTACTTTGGATTGAGCTCACTCAAGTTTTTTTGGGGCATGTTCGGTTGGGCGCCAAAATTAAGCACTAAATGCTTGGCTTGTCCGAAGCTGCAGACAGGAGCGCTGGCTTCGACCCGGTGAACTGAGCCTCAAGCATTAATTTTTAATCGGTTGGTTACCTCAGAAACCCAACGCTGCTCCTTGAAATACAGTTTCCTGCCGGCTCAACGAAATCGCGTTGCTTCTAACACTTGCAACACGTTTCAAAATGATAAATGCAAACCTTTTGTCAGTCGTTCGGATGAGTCAAGCCGCCTCGAAGGCCTAATTTCGGCGCATAATCGAAGAAACTTTACTACAGTGATACTTTCTAAGCCTGCTCATATGGCGGTTAACTCTGTATGAAATCTTATGGTACGCACACCGTTGCATTTGCAAGGATAAAAAAATATATTTCGATGATGTAAAGTATGAACGTGTCACAAATACTATTGTTTGAATGGGCATATAACTGCAAACCGATAACTCTTGAGTTTGCTGAAACTCAGTTCTGCATCCCAGGAATGAGATTTTGGTCGACCGAAGCTATAGCTATCGGATTGAAATCTGCAGTGAGGCGTTAAAATTCTACTCCCGTCTCCTGCGGTAAAAGGACATTAACGCAGAGTCAAATTCAAGCAAGAGAACCTGTAACTCTTCTCTTTGCCACCGGTCGCAAATTTGTTGGCGTATGAGCCCCTTGAAGGTGCACGGTATTGCGGAATATTTCATTGGAGGGAACGCGCATAGAAGGCAGATAAGCTCTACAGAGTCAACAGTACCCAAGAGATTACCTCGCTGGTACTGAGCCGTGTACCCGGCATTCCACAGTCAGTTCCTGTTCTTGCCTCTCTATGTCAAAATGAGATCTTCCTCTTTGCTTCTTGTTTATGTCAATCATGTACGGCGTTGGAAAGGGTTAGCCACGCTGATCTATTATTTAAATTGTATTTTCTTATCGTAAGGTCAATATATTGCCAATCAGTGGTGAATTTGCTTTTCATAATACCCATAGTGTATGCGTGGAAGGTTGTTTAAGTACATCTAGCAAGCAGGAAGAGCCCCTTGCCTTTCGTGCTGTACGCTAGTGACGTGCTCAGTTCAATGGAGAGTTTTGTGATCAACTGTGCTAATGATTCCACTCCGAAAATGGTGATTCGGACCCATATTATGCGTGATGTACCTAGTCTCGAGTCTTTTAATGGAAACCTACCGCGGTTAATGCATGGTGATGGTCTACATGGAGTATGCAGCTGGATGCAAGACGAAATTCATCATTGTCGAGTCCAATTTTCGCCTATTGTGATTCTAGTGTGGTGGTATATACAGTGTGAATGAATTTCTGTATCAGGTTACCCCGACATTTTACAGAGGGAAGCCGCGCGAACTTTCTGATTTCCTATAATATAAAAACAATGCGACCTATCACTTGCTGATGGCTAATTTAGGGTAACTATATGCAAATAACATAATACGTATTTGAGCAGCTCACTGACGCGTATATCGGCGACACAGATTTCTACTTCTGCTACAAGGTAGAAAATCCCAACTGCTCTGCCGAGATCTTCGTCTACATAAACGGTGTGTAAAGCATGCTATTATCTCCGCCGAGGAGGTTATGTTTTTGTCTAGTTTGTTGGCTAGTCTATGTGCTTGTCGTCAAGATAACTCAATGAGTTATGGACAGATCTTTACGGAATTTTCAGGGATTGTTAGTTGCTTTATAAAGAATAGATGATTAATTTTTGAGTTATGATCCGTTCAACCGTTTGTTTGTCTACCTATTTTTACTTCTGGTTACAATACTCAGAAAGTTATGGATAGATCTTCATGAAATTTGCACAAATTGTTGAGGATGGTACTAGAAGCAAAAAAGAATAACCCAGTTTTTGTGATGATGTGCTTCTCCGTTTATTTGTCTGGTCTCTATTTGTTTTTACGTTTATCGGCAACATAACCCAAAAAGTTACTGAGGAATTAATATTATCCATGAAATTTACAGCTAGGATTTGTAAGAAATGTAGAAGTCACTAATGACCAAATTTTGGTGATGATCGGGTCGTTCGTCTGGGTCTCTAAGATTACACCATTAAGGCTTGACTTGGTCGAAACTTCAGCCATGTGCGTTGTTTTCAACATGGCCAATTTCAATTTTAGGAAAAACGATTCTTTCTTGGTTATCCTTAAAACTTCCAGAAACTCAACCTTACACCGTAAAATGAAGTTTCCGGCTGACCCAGCTTAATCACATTGCTTGTAACATTTCCAGCCTCATTCAAACTGACAAAGCCAAAGCTTCGCTCTGCTGTCTCTTACAACCCAAACTGCGAATGCTTAATTTTTGGCGCCCAATTAATCGAAGATGCCCCAAAGTCTTACGACTGACTCAACGACTGAAACTAGAATCAACTAGTCAAAGCCATGGGACGTGTTTGACGATTATAGGACAGGTCAAGCCTTAATTTCACTACAATATCGAACGCGCCCTAACTGCCTCATGTGTCCTATAGGCACAAGTCATATCTGTATCTCGTGTGAGGCGCACACTATACCGGTGCCGATAATTCTTTTCGTGCTTACTTTTTTCAGCATACTCTTCCTGAACTTCTCTGATGCTCTCTTTTTCCTGCAGTATGTTACATACATATTGCCTTACCTTGGCTGTTTTTTGCACGGTTCTTATCTCTTACTTCTTTCCTTTCGTTGGAACTTGCATCCATGCATACCGTACTTAAATTAATGGAATAACATAGGTAATTCGAAACTAATATCCGGTGTTCTGTGTTGATTTTTCAGATGGAGAGACTGACTTCGTTATGGGCGGCTCCGCTAACGTGGAGGGGACTACGGATGAAGAAATTTACCTCGGCTGCCGGACCACCAGGCCTGATGTGGCAGTGAGGCTGACTAAGGACGGACACCAGGTATGTGATGGAGGCTTTTTCTGGTCTCGGGTCGCAATTGGGAAAAGTCACAACCAGGGTATAGAAACATCTTGGTTGGACAGTAACGGTGTAGCTATGTACATACAGTATAATAATAGGGTGTCTTAAAATATTTTTTTAATTTCAACTGACTCAGCCCTCTAAATCTATTCTATTGGCAATAAAACTGTTTCATATAGAATGATTTTCGAAACCAAAAATATCTCGGGGTGACCCTGGTCATCTGAAAATTGGCTCTCTATGCGAGTAGCACCGCAGAGTACACTGAAGTATTAGTGTACTGTCGTGGCACGTGGAGGGATGGACGTTTTAGCTATTCAAAAATGACCTACAAAATTTTTTATGGACCCAATCTGAGTATAAAGGTGCACTATTATCAGCAATTTTCGACTTCTTTAAACGAAATTACAAATAATAAAAGAGAACAACGGAAATATCATCAACTAAAGAACCAAAGTAATTCACAACTAGAACGTTTCCTGGCGTAAGACTCGCGGCTTAGGGCAAATTCAACTCCGTCATCTTTGACTGCAAACTAACTCTAGTTTTTTTGTATTTTTCTCATGTGAGTCAACCCACCTAACGGCTTGAAAAAATTATCATTATTATGACTCGACTCCTGCCTCTTTTTGGGAGGGCTGACAATAAAATTCAATACCATAAATTTTGATGGCCAACTAACACTAGTTTTTTCATATTTCACGTGCAGGTCAACCCACCAGACTCCCTGCAAAAAATTATGAACATTGCTCGAGTTCTTCTCTTTCTTTGTGGGTGAACAGACAAACAAATGTACATACTCAAATATTTAACGAAAGTATTATCAGCGCTTTTCGCTTCTTTCGCGGGCGGTAAGAAAACTAAAGAAACTAAAAAAATTCCTTGTAGTAGGAAATAGTTGGAATGTTCCAGTGAACTCTGTTTCAGCGGTGTGTGGGGGGGGGGGGCAGCAGGATACCTCTGTCATTAGTACACAAACCTGCACATTCAGGAGCTTCTCCGTTTCGGGGGCTGTTCAGAGAGGGTGTGGTAGTTTTGCAGTGTTATTATTAGGAAGTAGGCATTCAACACAACAAGAAACTCTCACTTTTCTCATGTTCTGAAACATTAACTGAATGAACATATTAATGTCATCCCTACACGTAGCTGAGTTACCCCGTATCTAGCAGGTAGTGGACTTGGCTGTGGGGCTCCTGTCATACAAAGGAGCAGCAAACTGTCTACCTGTGTTCTAAATAAGTCACCCATCGGATTGGAATTTCGAGCCATTATTTCTTGTATAGCATTACTGCATTGTTCATTGTGTATGAGCTAGGGAAATGTAAATGTGTACAATTTAAGCGAGTAACTTAGGAAAATACATACATAGTATCATCATATGTTGAAAATATTTAATAAAGGGTAAGGATTAAACGCCACAGCTCGTGCGTCTATTAAGTACATGACCATTGACCAGTTCATTGTTCAGTGGAAAATATGAAGGTTTCAGCAGGATTTGGCGGCAGCACACAAAGCAAAAGTTTCTCAGCTGTGGCTCTCCCAGAATGTTCATAACATCATCAAGGCTTATGATTGGCCGTCTGGGAGACCAGACTTGAACACTTTGGATTACACACTTTGGTCAGTATGTGAGAACTCTGTGTGCTCAAAACCACACAGAACCCTCGATTCCTCTAAAAACTCCCTTGTTAATGCAGTGGCCAAATTTCCAGCTGATGTGCGTAAAGCGATTATTGACTGGACAAAAAAGCCATTTTGTATTAAACTATGCTCATAGTTGTCTATTATTGTTAAAAAGCAAATGTAGAATTTAAGCAGAAAACGATGATTTTTCATATTTTAATTTTAGTTCTAACTTTAGAACATTATTGATGGCTAGACTAGGTATTCCTACCGTTGTGAACGAACGATTGTGTACTGAGAAACAATGTATTTATCGACTCATTGACTGAGATTCTTCCCTTTTTTTCTTCAGTCATCTGTATCTTAGTGACATAATGCCAATAGCTCATAGAGGGCCGGGGCGTAAGTTCCGGTGTCTCTTTTGGAACGGGCCTGTTGGTTCTTCTACTGCCGCCTATCTAATCTAATCTACTTGTCCACTTGTAATGGGGTTCCGAAGAGGGGACACTCTTCGTTTCT
Organism: Parhyale hawaiensis; assembly: GCA_001587735.2. NCBI lineage: Eukaryota > Metazoa > Arthropoda > Malacostraca > Amphipoda > Hyalidae > Parhyale > Parhyale hawaiensis. Next base: position 592,173 of record LQNS02277718.1, on the reverse strand, counting down.
GCATAAACAGCAATCCGGAAAAAAGCTCCTCTCGCTTCAGTTTCTAGCTACAGTACAAACATAATTCCTGAATTACGAATAACGACTGAGAGTAAACTTGGGAAAGCAGCTGATGCTGCCACTGGCTGATCCAGCCTCTTCTTGAGTGATGACGCCAAGGGGAGTGGGATGCTATAGAGGCCTGCCCCCAACATTAAGCCAAAACCCTCCTCCCCAATACTGTTATTATTTAATCATCATACATCTTTTCTACTGTATATATTGCGAAGCTCTCTACATATTATTGCAGCCCCTCTTCAGCTCCCCACTCTCTTCAAATATAAAATATAATATGAAAATTATCTAATTTGACTCCCTTTCATCGAAGAAGGATTCTAGAAAGAATTTGCTTCGAGGATTGAAAGATATTTATAGCAGATTTAGCAGTAGAATATACTAGCAAGTTGATGGTTTGGCCATGGGGTAAGCTTTCAACATTTATAGCTATAACATCATTGCTAGTAACGATAACCGCTGTGCTCTGATTACTACACGCTTATGATGAGTGTCTTCTTACTGAATTTGTTACAGGTATCTAGCGATCGCTTCACGTTTGATACAAGGACTGGGTACACCATAGTATCTCCGCTGGTGACGGATGGCGGACTGTATGTGTGCGCCACTGACCACCAGGAGGAACATATACTCCTCACTGTGTTACGTAAGTGTTGCTGCACTACAGCCAGTACTATACTGTGTTACGTAAGTGTTGCTGCACTACAGCCAGTACTATACTGCGTACACAACGCAGGCCACCTAGTTTCGTCTAGGTGGCGTTGACACAATCTCTGATAATACTATCACGAAATAGCTCCGGTTCTATTTTTTAATTAAATATTTTTGGAGTTTTCTCACAATGTGCTATTGCACATTAGTCTCACGAAGAGATTGCTGTCATATATTGTATTGACTCTTGAAAGCTGTAGGGCTTTTTATCATATACACTGTAAAACCATGTAGTTAACTTCCTAGTGATCTTACGTTTGCAAAAACAAGACTTGCCTGGGCCTTCGTTCAGGTATCATCTGCTTCATAACTTTAGATACTCTAATGTTGCAGTCATTCACTCGAGGCCGTAACTTTTATTTGTGTTTTAATAAAAGTCTTCTATGACATCTTCCTCTCAATTCGACCCAGTGACTCAAGAACTTGGGAACCCGTGTAATCATTCGCAGTTAGGTTCTATCGTCTTAAGGTGCGTGTAGGATGAATATACGCGTTATGTTTAACTAAACAGCAAAAATACAGTTGAGAAAGCTGTTTCTTTATTCGAGTAGTTATCGTTGGTTACTTTCATTACTTTTGAGAGCGCAAAGCCATATTTGCAACAATCTAGGCTTCAGCTGACAGACGTGTGCATCTACGTAGTAGACAAAATAGTCTGGCACCGGTTGATATTATCTGCACTTCCAACAAAATCCGTGTTGAAACATGAAAAAACATCAGCTAGTGTTAACCAGTCAACAATTGAATACTATAAACATTTCATCATTATACTCTAGGCTTGAAAACTACAAAATACAGAAAATAACTACGCCTAATAGATCGGGTATCACAATATGAAATTCAGATCACTTCGACTCTCTTTTTACAAGTATCATACAGTTTAATAAATACCAATGCAAATTTATCCGCTAGGTGTTGAAATCTTTGTTTGTTCATCGGTTTATTTTTTATTACACTTGAAGAAATCCTACGTAGGCTACTTATCTGTAAAAACTAGGTTAAGTTGAACACGGGCAATGTATCTTGTCGCGCTGTCAAAAACCCATGGGAATTAAGTAAGCAAGGTTGCATATGATGGCAAGGTATGTTGTAACCTCATACTAAAATGCACTTCCTGCTAAGCCAAACATTGAAGTCACTGCCACTGATACATCTTCTATGAGTTTTCTCAGGGAACCTTATTTTGACTCTCTCCTTACTTCCAAACTTCAGCAGCTGTGAGTTCACAACTTCACACTCAGATTGCGCACATGATTAATGGAGCAAAGGATAAAATATATTTCAGAATGCAGGGACGTGGCGAACAACTGGAGGATTTCGTTGCTCCAATTATTTGTTCCAACTGATATTTTCCTTTGACGAAACAATTTTTTTGCTTGGGCAAAAACTTTGACTTATAGGATGTTATACTTAAGCACATTAGTAACGAAATTATAACTAGTGTGGAAATATATTATGACACTAGACGGCCTGGTACATTAGAATAGTCATTCTATCGAAAACGTGGCTGGACGTCTGTCAAGTTTCATCATATTAGGTTATTAATGACTGGCCAAATATAATCCAATGTCTGTACCCGTCATTAATAACCTAATATGAATAATCATTCTATAATAGGTGAACATCGGATAACAGCAGGCGAGCTGTGACAAAATAAGTTAAGCTAGAAAGTCCTTGATTTTTTTCTATCTAATAATTATCTCCGCCAAGGAGGTTATGTTTTCGGCGGGTTAGTCTCTTTGGTTATCGGTTTGTCTCTTTGGTTGTCCGTCTCTCTTTCTTTCTGTCACCAAGATAACTCAAAAAGATGTGAACGGATTTTGAGGAAATTTAGAAGGATTGTTTGGTATGTTGGGAGGCACAGATGATTAACCTTTGGTGAAGATTCGTCCATCCGTTTGTTTGTCTGCCTCATTTTTTTCAATGCCATAACTCAAAAAGTTATGAACGGATTTTTAGGAAATTTACACGAAGAGTAAATGACAAAATTCTTGTGATGATCTGTTTGTTTGTTCGTGTGTTTGTCCCTGTGTTTGGTTTTATGCTTGTTAGCGCAATTACCCGAAAAATTTTGAATGGACCTTCATGAAACTCACAGGAGTTCTTACCTTACCTTGAGTTACCTTGAGAGTCTTCGGAAGAAGTCCAGGTGACGTTGTTCACGTCACCCCACGTGTGTGGAGTCACTCTGCTGGGTGTCTTCTGTGGTGCCGCAGTTTGCGA
>LQNS02277718.1:548853-561857 GCA_001587735.2 Parhyale hawaiensis | reverse complement strand
CGATAAGCGCACTCAAAATGAAGTTGCGAGTTGTGGTCGTAAACACAATCAAAAACGAGTCTCCGTGCGACAACCACGTTTTTGGTCGTCACGTAGACATGAATTTGGTCGTTTCTGCAACTTGTGGTTGTATTCACGCACACAACTTCGCCACAAAGAATCGCCTCTGGAGAGCCTAAGCTCCCGTTTTCTTTGAATGACTCGTTTTCTATGGGGAAAGTGGAAAAAGTACAGGGGTTAAACCGTCATTTATTTTCGATTATACATATCTTTACTAAGTTTAATTCAAATCTGCCCAAGAATAATTTTTTCAACATTTTTTTGGTGGAGAAATTAAAATGAACTAGAGCTCTCTGAGAGCGCATACCTCCGTCAAGCAAGGCAACGGTTACGATCAATCAGAATTGGTTCTGAGTCCATGATGTGCTTTGTATCAAAACCAATTTCTAAACATTTGTGCCCTTCAACAGTGTTAATAGTTCCAGTAATTTCTTTGAAGATCTGTTCATAATTTTTTGAGTTATGCTGCTAACAAACATTAGTCAAACTCAGAAACGAACCAACCGATCATCATCAAAATTTAATAATTTATATCCTTTAACATTACTAACAACTTCTATAAATTTCGCATAGATCCATTAGCAAGTTTTTAAATTTTTGTGCTAACAATCGTAAAATTAAAAACAGTGACAAACGAACGAACGAACAAACAAACAAATAATCTTAAAAATTTGGCCGTTTTTTTCTTCGTGATATACGTAAGAACTCATGTGAATTTCATAAAAATCTGTCCATAACTTTTTGAGTTATCTTGATAATAGACAGACAGAAAAACACGTAGCCAAACCGAATGACAGACAAACAAATAGACAGACAGACAAACCCGACGAAAACATAACCTCCTTGGCGGAGGTAATAAATAGTTTATCTATGCGTAGATTTGAATGAAACTTGGTACAGATAAACAAAATCGAAAACAAATTGGGTTAGACTCGTGTAGTTTTTCCCATTTTTCCCATAGAAAACGAGTGATTCAAAGAAAACGGGAGAACAGTTTTCTTTGAATAACTCATTTTCTTCGGCGAAAATGGGAAAAATTACATGAGTCTAACCCCCATTTTTTCCGATTTTACACATTTCTACTGAGTTAAATGAAGATCGGCCCCTAGCATCCTGTTCTACCAATTTAGGGTTGCACTGGCTGCCTAAAAATTTGCCTGCGTTTCCGTCTGATGTATAGCTAATATTTAGTAAAAAAAAAAAAATGTTCAGAATTCCAAGGTTTTTTGACCTTACGGTCCCCTTAGGTTAGTTACCTCCGCTAAGGAGGTTATGTTTTCGTCGTGTCTGTCACCAAGATAACTCAAAAAGTTCTGAACCGATTTGGACGAAATTTACAGGGATTGTTAGGTATTTTAGGAGGAACAGATGATTAACTTTTGGTGAAGATATGTCCATCCGCTTGTTTGTTTGTTTGTTTGTTTGTTTGTCTGCCACATTTTTCTCAATGCCATAACTCAAAAAGTTATAGATGGATTTTTATGAAATTAATATGAGTTGTTAGGTATATAAGAAAGAGTAAATGACCAAATTTTGGCAATGATCCGTTTGTTCGTTCGATCGTTTGTCACTGTTTTTAATTTTATGTTTTTTAGCACAATAACTCAAAAAATAATGAATGGAGCTGTATGAAATTTATAGGGGTTATTAGTAATGTTAAAAGACATAAATGATTAAATTTTGGGGCAGATCGGTTTGTCATGTTTGTCTTAACGTTTGTTAGCAGTATAACTCAAAAAGTTATGAACGGATCTTCAAGAAAATTGCACAAGCTGTTATTATTATCAAAAGGTTCAAATGATTAGATTTTGGAATTTATACAAAGAAAATTATGGTTTCAGAGCCAAGTTGAATTTTTTGCTACCGTTGCCTCGCTTGGCGGAGGTATGCGCTCTCAGAATGCTCTAGTTTATCATTGATATGGGTAGCAGGACTGAGTTTAGGTCGTCCCAAGGCACGATCACATTTCGATTACCTTATGAAACTCCATCCAATTTAGTGATTTGGAAGCCCCAGATAGTCCGGGTAAATTTTCACTATGCGGATAAAATAACGCCCTCGCTGCTTGCGAATAGATGATAGTTGAGGTTCCTGCTCCTACTGAAGCTGTTTTTTTCAGGTTTGTCGTTTTTCTGACTTAATGTGAGGCTGTTACAATGAGCATTGATTCAGTATAATACCTTCATGAATAGCTTTGACGTTCTCTCTGCCTTCTTTGTTTCTTTCTTGGAACATCTTTGCAGTGGCCAGACGGTTTAACACTGACTGCTGTAATAATAATAGTTGGCTCTAAGATATTTCGAGAGAATATCACTACTGATGGACGTCTGTGCTCTTTCACTGCACATAATCTACACCCGAAATGTAAGGTATATAATCTTTGCAGTTTCTTTGCAATTTATCTACAGTATATAATAATAAAGACTGACGTGTATTTATCGGTTGTTGCTTTGCTTATTTGTGTATCTGTCAATTTTTTATTACGCTTTAAAGCCCGCTGCCGACTATAGTCGAAACACGAGATCATCCATACATAGTAAGGTTCGCCCATCCTATGTTATGGGGAGCAGCGACCCCAGGGAGGGGGTGTAGGTTACCATAGATATTAGCTAGGCCTTTGGGACGTCTGTCTTTCATGATCACTTTGCTTTCTTGCCAATTTCGTACTCCTACTGATCTTACTTTCATCTCTTCTTCCTTTTCTGTCCCGACTTGCTGTTCCCATGCGTGTTGGTCTACCTTCGTTCACGGGTTCCACGTTTCTGTCGACATTTCCTCTCTTGAATCACCATAGTTGTGTCCAGGGGGGGCTTAAAAAACTAATATAATAATAATAATAATAATTTAAGATGTCCGGCCAGTACCTCGAGGCTGTTCAGGACAAAATAGTCCCCGACTCATGGAACTGGCTCCTGGGGGGTGAGCTGAAACGGGAAACAGAAGGCACTATCCTGGCAGCTCAAGAGCAAGCCCTCAGAACCAGGTATATCCAGAAGAACATCGACAAGAGAAACGTCCCTAGTACTTGTAGAATCTGCAGGAGCTCGGATGAAACCATCAACCACGTCATAAGCGAATGCGGAGTTCTGGCGCAAAAGGAGTACAAGCGCAGGCACGATAAAGTTGTCCGACACCTTCACTGGACCCTCCTGCGAATCCATAACTTCCCGGTCAGTGAGAGGTGGTACGAGCACGAACCCGCGCCCGTGGTTGAAAATGAAGCCGTGCAGATCTACTGGGACAAGAGGATGGAAACCGATCGTGTACTTCACGCCAACCGACCGGACATCGTCGTCAAGGACAAACAGGAGAAGTCGGCCAAACTGATCGACGTCTCAATCCCCTTCGACTCCAGAATCATCGACAAGGAAGCGGAGAAGAAGGAAAAGTACCGGGACCTTGCCTTCGAGCTCCAGAGGCTGTGGCAGATGAAGGTCGACGTCGTTCCAGTGGTCATCGGAGGTCTGGGAGCCATGTCCACGAATCTCAAGACTGCCCTCCGAGACCTCATCTTCACCCAGGAACCCTCCAGAAGAGCGCTCTACTCGGAACAGTGCTCATCATTCGCAAAGTGCTCTGAGCCTTAGGTCGCGGGATGCGACCCGGCGCCAGAGTGTAGAGCCGAGGCCACCGAGACACATGCGTCTCGGTGGCCTCGGTAGAGCCCAACATCGCTCAACCGATCATATTAGTGGGTCGTGAAATCACCTCAATAATAATAATAATAATAATAACACGGGGACATTTCTCATTACTCATTCGATTTTGTCGCTACGGGACACAGGTTGCAGATGATGGCTATCACGGAGTGTCACGCCGCGTCAGGTGCCCATTCACCATCCTACATTAGTCACCCCTAAACGCCGCTCTGTACTACCCCTAACGGCCCCCAGTAGGCCTTCCGCTTGCAGTACGTACTACGCCGCGGATGCTTGTAACTTAGTTGCGCCACCGCTTGAATTCATATTTCATGCTCATGTTTGTTCTTTAGTGTTGTCCACTGTATACGATAGAGACAGATATTTGTATGTGTAACCTTAACTAATATTTTATGAAATTTTTATCTGTTTATGTGCAAACATACTGCAGTTTACAGATTAAGTAAATGTCTTCTTTTTGATCATCTGTTGTTTGATGTGTAAAGCGTAGTCCAATCTGATTCTCTGAGTAAATTCCGAGATAAAACGAGTAAGACTTAGTTTGCTACTGCTTAACCTCATGGTTACGTTTCTCTCGAAGCCTCGAAGGACAGGTTACGCCTGAGTGGTAACGTGTCAGGAAGACCGCTCTCGCAGTCTGTCACATGACCAGGATCACGAACTGGTTAGCCTTAGCGGACTTACACGGCGCATAGAGCACTCCCAGGTCTTCCTATAGGATCTCTTCGCTAAAGCCTTAGCGGAACCAAACGGCGACGGCTGCACTCTCAGTCTTTCCAGGGTCTGTCATAGCCTGGCGCATGGCTGAACAGCGTAACTTCCCGTTGTTCAACCATGGTCTGGCGCGTAAGGAGGGATCTCCACGCTAACCACTACAGCTACAGGCCACTTAGCACAAGCCGGACGGCCCGCGAGAGCTATACTTGAATGCACTTCTTGCTCAGCCAACGTTGAAATCCTGTCATGGAATCTGATTTTTATTGCTTTCTCCAGACATCGAAACTATATATGTTCTCAGTTCACTGCGTACAACTTTTGTAGATGATCAAAGAAGCACAGGAGAAGCAATTTTTCTCGGTGCAGTAGCGCAGCAAATATATTTAGAGCTTCCTTTCTTCCTTTGACAAAGTAGTTTTCACTTCCGGTAGCAAAAATTTCGATGTACTGTAGTAGCATCCCTTTGTACATAGGATAAGCGACAGGGAATATAAATTCAGTTATGATCCTTTACTGCTTTCTAACATTAAATGAATTTTCGTATGTCGTCTGTGGGAAGGAAGAAGTGTGGTAACGCTCGTCCTTACTTTTTAAAATGTAACTCAAGCTGCAGTTACTCATAGTATTTATAATGAGCGTGACGCATCCTTCTAATACTATGTACATGAGCACTGAAGCGTAGGGCGCCGATGTAAATTTTTGCTGTCATTTCATTCGCAAAAATTTTACAACATTACAGATCTGGCTGACCGGTGGGTGTTTCAACTGTGCTACAACGGCGAGCACCTCGGTGTTTTGGACGACATGGCCATCACTCTGGTGAAAAATGATCGCTTTCATATGCGATGCGCTTCCAGCCGAGCCGTGTTCCAGCAGCCCAACCTGCGATTTCGGAGAGATTCTGGTAAGTTAGAGTTCCCTTCCTAACAGCGCACACTGGCAACTTTCCCTGAGCTTTTAGAGAATTCTGCTTTTACAAAAAACTAAATTTTTGTAGGCTCATTAGGACTGAAGTCTCCAGCCAGAAAATCTTTTCCGTTCGCATATTTTGTCGAAATGCATAGCAAAAGCTTCGTCTAAATTAAGAGGAAAGATTTAAACTGGTACTTGTCAGATGACGTGGAGGACCGTCATGACGGGAGATATGTACGGAGGATGACGGATGAAGCAGGTGCATGTCATAGGCCTCAAGGGATACATAAGATTTTTTTTAATACTGTGTTGAGCTTAAGGAAATCTTCCAAAGTTTATCTACCCTCGCATTATGAAACTTATGAAATTTTTATTTCTTAATACAGTATGTCGATTGAGTAAAATTCTGATGTCTAACTTTTTAATTATATAGTTAAGGACGTTATTCCTGGAAATTAAGAAAATAAAAACGATTAGAAAGCGGCAAGCCGAGGCACAGCGGTTGATTGTGATCTCTGACATCAAAAGTATAATGAATTCATCTTGTAGTTGAAATGTATAAGGGTTCTAAGCACAAAGCGTGTGTATATATTGTATATTTATAGTTTTTAACTCTATGCTCTGAAACTTGAGAAGAATTTAAAAAAAAAGTTCAGTTCCACCACCACAGAGTACAAGTATGGTGTGTGGTCTCTGCCGCCACCAGTCCCGAACACAGGCACACTGCGCGCGCTCTGAGCTGCCGCGATAGGTTAGGTGTTCTGGCAGTTTCTTCCGTCAAAACCGGTGGACAACATCGCTCGTGTGCACCCGCCTATTGGTCCCAATTTTTCTTATTATAGTACAGATACTTTCCTCGGAGCTGGGTGCAACCTCTTGTGCCATTGCTTTATTTCTAGCTTTACCTTACAGTCTTTTTGAGGCTCTACAGTCAGTGGTTCTGACCCTTTTATTGAAGGGTGTAAGGTCAGCGGTCCACCAGCCCCTTCAGTTATTACAACCTGAAAATGGTTGGATATTTTCAGCTGGACGACAGGGTCCCATTAAGGGCTTTCGTAGTAATAAGGCAGGTCGTGGCTCGAAACTTTCGGCCTGAAGACGGTCGAAAACTCCGGACCGCAAATCTCATAAAAATGTCTGGCAGGACCGGGTTCGCAAAAAATGAGAGGTTTCGCTCAGCTATGTCCTTGCCTCTTCCACCGTGCTGTATCTTAGAATGCTCAAGCTGAGGCATAACCTACTCACACCTACAGACGTATTTATGCGCTGTAAATGTATATACGAACTCTACAGAAAATTTTTCAACTGTTCCGGTCCTAGGGACACGAGTCTGCTTTTTTTTTAATTAGTACAAGCTTAGCATTGGCACTGATCCACTGTGATCGTTCCCCTCTTCACAGACGGTAGTTTGGTTTACTACAACAACTGCACCAGCAGCAACTACTCGTTTGACTGCAGCTCTACTGACGAGGTAGTCACAGACGCCCACGCTGGGAGCTTCGATTGTTCCGTAACGGAGAACAGCCCCGAAAGGCACTCGTTTCTACGCACCTTGACCGTTGCAGTCATAGGTGGGGCTTCTGTAGCGTTTTGGATTGGTGATGGAAGTGATGTAGTTGATGTATATACATATAAGTATAGTTTGTATCTTTTCAATATAGGCATCCCTCGGTGTTGTCAGTATACTTAGCATAGGTATGCAATAGTGTGTACTAGGGTGAATCGTTTTTTTATTTTTTTTAATATGAAAACGATCTACTTATAAAAAGTTGCTACCCTATGAGAAGATAATTCGTTCAAAATTTGAGTTCAATCGGCCTTCATCTTCTGCTGCCTCAACGCACTTGAAAATTGAAATTTTAACTCAAATTCTACATAAACGCTCACTATACTTACATATATAAGTGCAGTCACTTGTCTACCTTATAGTACCTGATTTACACCCGTGTCATGAAACCGCGACTAGTGTTTTAATATTAGTAATGAACGGTCGCCCTTACCTGCTCCGTATACGTATATGCTGCGATTTTATCCAACCTTGACTTTGGACATTTTGTTCCAACTTTTTTATTCCAGCTGTTGTTTTTAGCTGAAAATCTGTTTTAAAGCAAAATTCCTAGAATGCTTTATTCCAACTTCTATGGAACACTTTTTAACAAAGGGAATCCTGAGGGCGTCAGAAACGCAAAGTTCCACTTCGGGGGCAACGAACACTGCGTTGGAATAATTTCTATGCGTTCTCTCAATTCGGAGTTGCATTGCAGGGTGCCGGGACCACACTGGACAATCGACATTCAGCACCTCGTCTTTCAACTTCCCTACTTTCCAGTGGTGTCTTTCAAACTAGGTTTCAACAAGTAGCTAATCGGCCAGACGCGCGAGCTGAACGTTCGCCCATAAGCTGAGGATGCGTTTGGATAGTGTGGCCCCAGCATGGAGCTGCCATATGATCCAATTTTTTCAAATACCGGCGCAGGGGCTATGGAGCCCATTTCGCCAGATATCTCTTCTATGAATCAAGCTCTTAGGTTCAGTGCGTTGGAAGAAGCATCCCGTTGTGCTCGCCCAAGATTCTTTTATTACACTAAATTATTATTACTTCCTGACTAAAAAGAATTAATGCTATTCTAATAATATCTGCAGTATTTATAATCTGTTTTTAATTTACCACCATACACTACCGTACTTTCTGCATTTCATTTGCTAGATGAGAGCCCCATCGTGTTGTCTAATGACAGCAACGTCGAGTTCGATGGAGCCGTGCTGTATGTGGAGGCCGGGGAGCCCTTCGATGTTGTCTGCGACCCTCACGGGGCCCCTGCACCCGTCACTACCTGGCAAAAGGTACGGCCCATGTCACAGTGTACTGCTAGCAGTAGTGCATTCAGTACAATAGTGACGTCATCAGGACGTGCAGGGATGGTGATGAGGCAATAACGAAAACTCTAAAGTTCGACCCTATAGAACGCGGTCGAGGGCTATCGCATTTCTACGCCCTTTGTTCTTTATAGTTTGCTAATAGTAGAAGTTCTATGACAATATCTTTGGGTTAAACGGGCTTTACGCAATGGTCAGAAGAACGAATTCTCTCGTCGATTCGTCCGAACGTGTGTCTGCGCTCCCATAAGCACAACTGCTTGTCTACAGAGAAGTTGCAAAATGTTAGCCATCACGTCGGTTTGCTCAGCAGGTGCCCCTAGACAAGTGTGGAGTGAGGTGGAACTTTTATACTAAATACTTCCGTCATATATGAACGGACGTCACGTTTCGTTCAGCTGCGGAGCTGAAAAATTCGTTCGAGCGTTATTTTAATCTGCCCTTAGGTAATTGTGTGAACCTGCCTTTAGGTCCTTTGTGTGAACCGGCCTTTAATTCCTTGTGTGAACCAGCCTTTGGTCAAGATTGTGTGGAAGTATTTCTATGCCACTCACCCAACGAACGCTGCGTTTGCTATTGTTAAGACCACGATGTATTATACCTTAGTGTTTTGTGCTTAAGATGGAAGATGCAAAATAACAATTTGATGCTGGAGTTTTGCGGGTTAAGCCTTACAGATCTGGTTCTTTCATTTATTTGTAAACTGTGATGAATAGTAAATTGAAATTGTTGCCCATGTATGCGTTTATTTATCAGAAGCATCAAGATGGAAAAGTTCTTGCCACACTTTCTAGATTATTTTCTGCTAGCAACTACTGAAATAGCTTCCTGCAAGATTTGGCACATCATTTTTTGCTAGTTTGAGTCTTCAAGTCTAAAATAGAAAGAAAAATAGAAAAGTCGGAACATTCTAGCCAAGAGTGTTAGTTTTTCATATATCTAAAGTTGCTCTTTACATTATAAACGGCAATAAAATGTACGAAAATCTTCACAGCGAAAACTAAATTCTGTTCGCATTTCCCGCCCATTATTTACGTCCGAAAAAAATGATCATTGGAATTTAAGTCTGGAATTTAGGTCTTCATTTTTCCAATTGGCAGGACGGAGAATCTCTGGACCGCTCGGAGGTTCTCCACAACAAGACTGTGCTCCACATCCCATTCTTCGCCCTGGAGCACGCCGGCACCTACTCCTGCCTTATGACGCGCCGAGGCCTGACGGAGCACGCCTCCATCACTCTCTATTTGCTGGGTAACTCGCGCTTGAGTTTCGTTTGTTGCCTGGAAGCAACCTCGTAATATTTAATGGAAAATGAAGTTGACAAGTCGCTATAATTGTGTTGCTGGTGCGAGCAGCAGGTTGATTGCTCTTAGGACGGCTGAGACTTCATTTAGATTAGATTAGATAGGCGGCAGTAGACGAACCAATAGGCCCATTCCCAAAGAGACACCAGAACATACGCCCCGGCACTCTATGAGCTATTGCCATTATGTTAGTAGGATATAGGGGACAGGAGAAAAGAGAGAAAGAAAAAAAAAGGGGGGGTGAAGAGTCCCTGCCCAAGAAACGATCTTGAATGCACGCAAGCACGTTCAAGAGCCGGACAATAAGCCCGGACAATACCCCCTTCCAGTAGGTGACACACCGAAGGCCAGCACATCGTGAAGGCCGGTGGAGTTGGGAACCGTATCATATGGCGGGTGCTCGGGAACTAACACTTGTTACTACCAACTAAGAAGGTCGAGGGACTCTCAGAAGACAATCAATTGGGCTTTAGTTAATGTAAATACGAGATTGCAGCACAAAACTGATTCACTTACTGCAAAGCTTGCATTGAAATGTGTATCTTGACCATGAGAGTTCCATATTGCGCACAATGCTCAAAGTATTGAGTACGGGAGAAAATAATAGTGACTTTGATCCATGTAATGGTGCTTTGTGAATTTCTAAAGAACTTACTGAAGTATAAGTGCTTTAGTAGGTATTGCATATTCTCAAAAATCCAAGTGACTCATCTTTTAAATTCAACAGCTTGGCCATAGCTGCTTATAACTGTGCTCAGGTACTCTGAACTCTAAATTGCGAGTTTCTTGATGCCACCCTGGACATTAAGAATCTGCTTGGGAGGAATCCTATTACACACTATACACTCTAGGGAAGCCATGATTGAGATTACGCTAAATCTTTCACCACGTCACCGAGTCACCAGAAGTACAGCATTAACACTGATGACGTATTGAATAGCACCGCGAGCTATACCCACGCCGAATTCTCAATGATTTTTATCACGGCTTTTCTGCCTGAAGATTTAAGATTATATTCAACCTCAGGTGAGTTCCTTGATCTCAAGTTGTCAGTGCGCAATTAACCGACAGGAAACAAGGCGAAAGGCATCTCCAACTCGCAGGGCACGGCTGAGAGAGTTCGCTAAGCACGCTGTACAGGATCAGAAGATGAAAAGAAGACAGAAAAAATAAACACCCGTGCAGAGTGTCCCTTCCGTGGCCCCAAACACGAGAGCAGATAGCAGTCCCATGAGAAAGGACGCCTCGCAAAACAAACTGGAAAGTGTAGAGAGCCAGCCAAATTCTACAAAACTTTGAGAAGCAGGATTGCGCTTTCACCACCCCCTTAAAAGTACCTTAATAGATTTGAATTTCGCTCCTGAAGTTCGACTCTAAGTGGCAATGCTGTTGCTTCTGTTTCTCTTGAGTTTCGTACAAGTTCAGCAAAGTTGGCTACACTTAACTTTCCTTTTTCCTGTCAATCGATGACGCCTTCCTGTAATAGTGTAATGATGAGCCAGAGAGTACACCGTATTCATGCTACAGAACCCTAACGATATATATACTAATTAATCAGATTTAATGGCTCTTTGCCTCCTCTCATCAATAGTGTCTCATTGTTCATCCATTGTCAGGGATCTCATGTAATCCAATATAATTCCAGATCCTATGAGCACTGCCAGTAAGGTGATTCTAGGCATCGCAGGGTCATCTATCCTGCTCCTGCTCCTGGCGTCCATATACCTGGTGCGGCGGCTGCGCCGCGAGAGGGCCAAAAGTCTCGAACGAAAAGCCGCCCAGCGCTACCTCTTCCAGGAGGGCAACGTCAACGAGCTCAACTGCGACATGACTGCTGAGGAGCAGGCCGAGCTGCTCCCGTACGACAAGAGCTTCGAGGTGTCGCGGGATAACATCAAGATGGGTCAGTTGGGTTCTCTTCTCGAATGGGACTTACGCACGGCACCTTTAGCATCTTCTAAAGGATTGACCCTCTACATTTCTAAATTATACGAGGTAGTTCGACGGACATACAGTTGTTACAGCTCCGAAGTTATGTCAGACCCGGGCCTGTTGGTGTTCCAGCATGGTTATACTTTTGCCTCTGCGTGGCTCCTCGTTCTACTTCTCGACTTATCTTTGCACCGACAAAAGTTGATTTCTTTTACAACTAGAAAACAAATTTTACGCTATTGACCAGTGTGGCCTCTGATGATCTGATTTTATTTATTTATGTATCTGTATAATCGTACATGTACATTAATTAGCAACTACAATAAAATTTGATGGTCAACATAATAATAACTAATAATCTTATAAAAACTTACAGAAAATAAAAGAAATATAAATTCTTAGCGGGCTGCAGGTCAGATAGAACCTTCTAGTGCAAGCTAACCTATAACAAATAAATCTTGACCACCAGGTCGCCAGCTGGGCAGCGGTGCGTTTGGTCGCGTGGTAAAGGCCGACGTGTGCGGGCTGTATGGAGATGACGACGAGTACACGCCGGTGGCCGTCAAAATGACCAAGTCCATGAGTGATGCTTCTCATCTCAAGAACCTCGCCATTGAGCTCAAAATTATGATCCATCTCGGCAAGCATCTCAACATTGTCAACTTGGTTGGGGCCAACACTGATCACATCGCTAAAGGTTTCGTTTCTTGTTGACCCTTTGCCTGTTAGCGTTGACCACGCTATTTTAGGGTCCGCACACCAAAAGATTGTAAGCGAGCAAGCAAGAAAGACGGAATTCATCAACATGGATACGTTCGGGAGTACACACACTGAATGAGAGTAAAGCCGAGTCTACACGATCCATGGGGGGTTGCGTGGGGGTTTGTTAATCTCATGGAGTTTCTCCGTTCCTACGTCGCCAGCCTTGTGTGATTTAATAATAATAATAATAATAATAATCCATCTTTTCATCGATCACAAACACAAGAATCGACAATCAAAATCACAAACAATTCGCCTCCTTGTCCCAACGGCATCTGAAACAGAAGCCACGATCACTTCAAGGTCACGGTACGCGAATTCAGCATTCCATTACTGTTAATCGCTATTCCACCCTCACATTATCGGTGATATGTATATTGTTTAGTTGTAGATGCTGATTGGCTGGTAAAACTTTATATATACTGGAGAAAATTATAGCTAAAAATTCACTCACTGGCATCCCCCCAAATGCAGACGATAGAACAATAATTTCTTACTTTTTATTTATAATTTTCTTTAATTTCTATTGCAATTCACACTGTGTACATCCGTTTCTTCCATTAAAACTCAACTCTTGCTCCATTGTAGCTTTTGCTAATAAAAAAAGGAAGGTACAGACGTAACTTGAGTATGCTATAGTTATTACTAATTGGCCTAATGACTTCGCGAGTGCCTCTGGTTGTGAACAATTGGTTGAAGGTCCTACCCATTTGTTAGGAGGTGTTCTTGACCTACTGATGACTGATGTTTCTGATCTGATTGGAGTCTCAGTGGTGTCTCC
>LQNS02277718.1:504990-538051 GCA_001587735.2 Parhyale hawaiensis | reverse complement strand
ATCGTTTCCTCTTCGTCGATTTTATCATGAACGAGTAAATACTATTTTCTTGATATTAAGCAAAGCTGCTTTTTATTACAGATAAATAATAAAAACCTACAGCACGCATGCTAAACACTATCGTGTGGTACTGAGTATAGATACGCGCATGGGGTTAAATGATTAAATCTCGCGAATTTGTTGAGATGTCTTGCTTACCTCTATGCCAATAAATAGTATCGTTAATACATTACTTCGTCGTTTATTAGCTTTCAATTGCAGTTTTGTAATTTTGTCCACTTATATTTTATAAGTCTGCGAATTAACCATCGTACTGCCATTCAAGATTTCACAACGCACATACACACACACACTTTGCTGGCGCATCTCGTCAGTTTGACCAACCCCCCCCCGAAACATAGCTGTCAAAGTTATGCAACAAACCTCTTGCAAAAATTGCATTGCATCGCTTGCTGCCCCAGTCTGTCCCCGGCCTAAGTTAGTAATAAAGTGCTACGGTAGTAAATGTTTTACCCTCTCCTGAGAAATCCACCATCACTACCATTCCAGATGCTAGGCACTACCTTTTTTTTACCGAGGGCTGAATCTTTGCTTTCTGTGGGCAGGGTTGGTAGAGTGCTTCCACTTGTTGGCCTGGACCTTAGTCAAAGGATCATAGTGAGGAACATTCGCCACAAGTCTGTCAAACAATGTTTCATGATTTTGTTGACACTTGTTCAAAAGATCCTTTGAGTAATCGACTCGTTCCTGCTGTTGAAGTACGGACATTATTCGTTTATGTAGGTAGTTCTGGGCAGTTCTTGCCCAGACCTTGCGCTTATCCCGATCTTTTGGGCTAACTGGTCCCCATTTGATGGATGGTATCTTCTTCAATGGTAGTAGATTTGCTTCTATAAATTTAGTGTCGTTTAGATTAGATTATCACGTGTTCTATCGTGACAATATACAAAGACAAAATTGCAGCGAAGTATGATTAGAAATCAGAACGATAGCTTCAATCCCTTCCATAATCCCTCCCATAACCCCTTCCATAGTGTTATTCCTGGGAGAGTTTTCAGCCTCTCGGTAGAAGGTTAAGCTATCGCTTCATCTAAATATCTGTGGTCAATTACCTGCCATCTTTCATCACCGATACCGGCCTGCACTTGCATATAGCTATCAGTGAAACTCACTCCTACCGTTGGCCTAACTAGCTATTGAATTTATGTCGTTCAGGATGCAGGAGTTCAAGCTTTCTTCGCCGGCAACCCTAGCTACGGAATGCTGGAGAATGTATCAGAACTACCGGATCCTACAGGCAACGATGGTGATCCTCCAGGCTCTCCTTCTACACCGGATACAGCGCAAGAACATTACCAGTCTCCCAAGTCAGTGAAAGTGGTATCAGATACAGGTTCATCTCCTGTAGTAACCGCACCAGAGGATTCTAGCCAGATGCCGGAGCCCCTCGCTACTCCAGAGTCAACCACCCAAGTTTCCCCGCTTTGTGAAGCCCCATCTGTCCCTGCCGCTGGGGCTCCTACGGCCCCTTATGCCAATGTGCAAGTCACGCGCAAGCCCTCTCAAAAATCGCCTCCATATGTCACGCAAGGCTTCGCGTCACAGCCCGCGTCCGCACGATCAGCTTGGAACAGAGGTACTGGAGGCAGCTTTTCCTCCGGTCGAGAGTCCTACCCGTACCGTTGTGGATCGGTCAGCGGCCCCCACTACCAGCACATCGACACGGACATGACGCTCAACTCATCTCGACCATTTTCGCCCGGTGAGGCTATCCTTCCCGTTTTGCTTACAAGTGTGAACAGGTACCGTAGTCATATGCACCTCATTCTTTTTCTTAAATCCTCTATGTTACGCATGTACCTAGACTAGGTAAGCTTCAATGTACACTCGCTACTGGAAAATAATTAGGCAAGTTATCATGCCTGATTAATAATATAGAAGATGCTTACGAGTTCCAACTACGTTAATACATAATGCTCAAGCAGCTGTAACTTACTTACACGTGTTTATGTTGATTTTATTATTACTATTAAATGCCCTAGACTGGCGACGTGAGAACGGAGAAACTCAATGAGGTTGACCAGCCCAGCGAGAGAAAAGAAAAGAAAGAGAAAATCCAAAATCACGCAAAACTCTGGGTGCAGATCGTTTAAAGCTGCCCGTATGCTATATTTTGTGTACGGTTAAGTAAATATATTTAAGAAGAGCTACTGTTTTTTCACGATTGGAACGTCGTGAGCCATACCCGCGCTTTACCTTATATATAGCATACGGGCAGCTTTTAACGATCTGTACCCAGAGCTTTTCTGTGATTTTGGATTTTCTCTTTCTTTTCTCTTCTCTCGCTGGGCTGGTTGCGTGGGGGTTTGTCAACCTCATGGAGTTTCTCCGTTCTTACGTCGTCAGGCTGGCAAGTCATTACGAAGGAAAGATAAGTACAAGGCTGTGCAAAATTGTGGCCGTTGCTTGATATGAATTCACGTACGGTGTATGTATCATCATCTAATGTGTTAACTTACTTCTCTTGTCCAAGGACTTGCTTGTTCTCACGTTGTAGCTAAGTAAGCTTTAGCAAATGTAGTCTAAGCCAATTTTTTTTTTTTTTTCGTTTGCGGCCTGGCCATGCAACCAGTAAGCGTTTTTTCTATTGAAATTAAATTGAAAGCCACTCGTGTCTCCAAAGAAAGAATTGAACGTTATGTCCATGCAGAGGGTTGGGTGGATTCCCAGGGCAATCCCATGCACTTGATGGATGGCACAAGCATTCCGGGGCTGTCGTGCCCCTTCACCACCACAGAGCTGGTCTGTTGGGCCTGGCAAATTGCTCAGGGTATGGAGTACCTCACCAGACGTAAGGTAGGTAATCACGTTCAGAAGTACGGGTATGTTGTTGCTTATAATATGATCGTTGCGGTACGTAAGTTGTACGTGACAGTCAAAGGGAATTACACAGGGTTGGGTTAGTTGTAATTGCTTGTTCTGTGCTGTTGGGAGTCTAGTCCCCGTACACCTTCCACTGCTTTCCATAGCCTTTCTAAGTCTTCAAGGCACCTTTCTCTCTACGCATGATATTGTTGTTTTTTGCAAAATGTAAGACGACTCTTGAAGTCCTGGCAACTTACGGACTTCGGTGCTTGAAGCGTGAGGTGGGTCCTAGAGTTGGTTTCTCAAATTGTATGTTACGGAGAGCCATAACTCAAGGAAGGCCGAAACAAGTTACAAGGCCTTAGCTAGGCCGCCTTGGAAACGTTTTTTGTTTCCACTGCGTTTCTTATCTTTTTGTTACATATTCTGACATTCTTTATTGTGTTGTTTTTATTATTTCCAGACTTACTATTCTCTGGTGTAGCTTTCCCGTTCATGCTGTCAAATTACGTTCTCCTTCCCTTGAAACACCACGTCGTCTCTGAAAAGGCTCAACCCAACGGATTAACCAGCTAACACGGTCATATCTGGTCTCAAATCCATAGCGGCCAGCGTCATTTATTAATAGAGGTCTTTATAAAAATGTTTCCTATAAGAAACCAAAGTTTTGTATAGTGTCCAGCTCTAGTGATATCCGGTAATGTTGCCTCGCTACCAGTGCTTTTTCTTTATAGGAACACAATAGGATCAAAAACCCTAGTAACAAAGCAACACAACCTGGATAGGATAGGCGTAAAGGTTAATTGGACGCTGGTAAGAAATTCACTGCCACAACTTCTGCTACAGTGATTGGTTCCACTGCCGCTTGCCTGCAGATCCTGCACGGTGACTTGGCTGCCAGGAATTTGCTCTTGGCTGAAGGCAATGTCATCAAAATCAGCGACTTTGGTCTTTCACGAGACATGTACAAAAAGGAGATTTACACCAAACAGGGCGACGTAAGTAACTCGACAATTTTGTTACCTTCGTTTTGTACCAAATAATTTGTCAGATAGGTCAGTTGGGAGCGCTAATGCCGCTCTAAATTGTAATCTTCTAGCTTCAGTGAAATGTAAAAGTACTTATGGCAGTCAGAAAGCCTCATTGACCTGCAAAACCCGCGGCGCTAGTAACCCATCCCCCATAATAATAATAATAGTAATAATAATAATAATAATGAACTACCAAACATCATATAAAAAACCTATGCCCCAGAGTGGGCTGGTGTTGAGTGGTGTATTTGGTACCCACCTTGTATATCTTGTGGGTCATCGGAGGAAGTCCAGGTGATGTTTATACATCAACTCACGCGTGTGGAGTCGCGATGCTGGGTGTCTTCTGTGGGATTGCCGATCAAAGAGAGAGCCAGCAGCACATTATCTCCACAGTGCACGTTACCGCTGACCGCGGGTCTAGCAGGCATTCTTCTTCAATGAGAATCCAGCAAATTTTGGCACTCTATAACTTTCACATCAGTAGCGTTTCGAATATGCCGAGGTCTTTTAGTAAACAAACCTGCTTCTCGTACAGTGAAGCTATTTGAATATTTTTTCGCCACGGCTTTGACACCATCTCTCCTTGGAATGCTTATATCACAAGTCTCTCCAGTTCTTTCTTCTAGTGTCTGGCGACAATCAGTTCCTTCACATTCACAGTGATGCTAGCATTTCAATGAATATGATATTACATACTAGACTAATTAGTATCGTTAAAGCTGAAATACCTTTCAGTATCTAGTTAACTACGGATTCTCTATCGCTGAAACTTGCAGGCAGTATAGTATTGGCTTCTTTCCTTCGGTAGTCTCTTCGTCTTTCAAAATTTCTAAGAGTAGGGTAAATTCGAATTTCCTAACTAACCTTCCTACCAGCCTTCGCTAAAAATTCCTGGCAGTGTTGGTGCAATGCCTGATTCAGTATTTTGTACAATTGAAAGTTGTATATTTCTTTCCCATACTTATTATCATTGACATAACGGATCGGGATACTGTTGGTCAAGTGTCGTCCTCATCTGGAGATGATGAAAAAAAAACACGATTCAACGATTCATTGGTGTAACTAAACACATAAGAAAAGTGTGTCGGTAAACTGCCCTGAGAATATCTGGAGTAATATACCGTATATGTATTGACATTGGGTGCATCGTGTGGATAAGGACAATATTTAGTCACTGTTTCAGTCTTACTGTCCTGTATCAACTTGAATTAGCCTTCACATTAGTTGACTACGACACAATTGCTTGTTTGCAGTAGTACTCAGCGTGTGACTGCTTTTGTATGGGTGATATCTAACTAACGTGAAATAACTCCCAGTTATATGCTATAAATATGATGCTGCTTGCTTTATCATCTGTAAAAATATCCTCAGGACCTGTTGCCCATTAAGTGGATGTCCATAGAGGCAATCAGGGACCGCATCTTCAGCATAGACAGCGACATCTGGGCCTATGGTATAGTTCTATGGGAGCTCTTCACTCTGGGTCAGGCCCCGTATCCGGGTGTGGATGTCAATCCTCAGTTCCTGGCGAACCTTGAGGCAGGAATGAGGAATAAACAACCAAAGTACAGCAATAAAGAAATGTGAGTCCTAATAGCTGAGCTTTAGGATGAGTTTTAAGTCACAAATTTCACTTGATATCATTCCATCTGAATATCAGTTTTCCAAAAAATAGCAGTATTTGTAAAAGCATGTAGGACGAGGGCCTTTGCTTATATCCTATAGGCCTACTGTATATATCCGTTTTGTTCTTACTGATGATGTTTGTTCTGCTATCACTTTTTTTTTACCCAAATTGATTGCCATATGAGTGGGATCCGTGCATTGGTTCCCAGGTTGATCTTGATCTTGACATTCGACATGTCCCTTCAGAATACTTTTCCTACATCT
Organism: Parhyale hawaiensis; assembly: GCA_001587735.2. Taxonomy (NCBI): domain Eukaryota; kingdom Metazoa; phylum Arthropoda; class Malacostraca; order Amphipoda; family Hyalidae; genus Parhyale; species Parhyale hawaiensis. The sequence goes on along the minus strand of LQNS02277718.1, from coordinate 532,262 downwards.
ACTGATCGTTTTCCTGCACAGTGCGTAGCTTCCCGCATCGCCGTTCCCCGTTGCACTGATCTTCGTCCATCCGTCCCGGATATCCTCGATTTTTTTACATATCACATGCTTTTTCAGTTTTCCCTTTCAATAGGATGATCCAACTAACAGAATTGTGAGCATCCGTGAAAATCGCATGAACCAAGTGTATTGTTATTGTTAATTTCAAATATTTTTTCTATCTTAACTGCCTGAAGATCTGAAGATAGAAACAAAGTCCTTATTTCTGACAATATTAATTAAACTTCTCCAGAAACCAGCAATAATGGAGCTGTTCCGCGCAGACGCTTGAACAAAATACCAACCAAGAAATTGTAATATTACATGATAACATTATACGACTAATATCGTGTTGTTGTTGCATCCTCGGGCCAGATATCAACTGATGTTGGATTGCTGGGGGGAAGAGCCCGACGACAGACCGCGCTTCGATGTCATCAGAGAACGGCTGGGCGATATGCTCAGAGATGACGTCCGAGAGGTGAGACTTTTTCGCAAGTTCTCCTTGAGGTATAACCTGTTAATGGCTTGCGTCGACTTATGTCGATCTTCAGTTTTGTTCCTTAATGGCTTTGGATCACACTAGTTGTGAGTAGGGATATTTACTAAACCGTGAATAGCAAATTAACTAGTATTAATAATTTGAATAGAAAAGACCTAGATGAGTTCAGCATGAACTTTATATTTATAGAGATTTTTGGCTATAGACTCGTCAGTGAAGCTTACCCGTATCCGTCCGTTCATAGGTTAAAGGCCGTATGATGTCCTAACATGTCTGTTCCTTGCCTAAAAAAGTAAATCCGATCCTTACCCCTTCAAAAGGGAGAAAAGCCATTTGGTTGCGTTTTACCCCCTGAATTAACCCTCTACATTGCGCAAGACAATATCGGGCCTGCTCAGAGGATTATTCGTGTGAAAACGTTTTTCAGCCGAGCTGTCGAGGGTTAGTGTGTGTTTCATTGGCCGGCGAAGTTAACTTAACTTGTCCGGAACTATAGACGGGCGCGCTGGCTTCGACCCGATGAATCGAGTATTGAGGCTTGACGTTTCACCAGTTTCACCAACCAAATCCTCAATCTTACATCGTGAAATGGAGTATTCGAGGCTCATCGTAAACGGGTTGCTGCTAACACATACATGCAACACGATTCAAAGCGACAAAGCCAAACGTGTTAGGTGTAAGCATTTGGTCGCGGAAAACGAAATTTACCCTTTTTTTGCTATAAAAATTGACGGTGCTGTTAGAAAGCTGGAGCAGAAATAATGATACCCTTCTTTTTCGATAAAGGAGAACTAATAGCTGTATCTGGAAAATGAAGATATCTTGAAAAAAGTCTTCGGAGATGTAACCAATGATTTCAGTATAGGATGCCTATCGTAACTTTATAGATCTGGTATTGTCGCCTTGCTGCATAATACGTAAGTTAGCAGAAATGCTTCATTTTACACTCGCTAAACTCAAATCCATTCAGTTTTGTGTAGATGTTGCGACTACGCGCCGCTCTGTTCGTGAAATGTGGCTTGAATGATTCAGATTTGTAGGAGCTGCTGCCATGTTTATCGATTTGGAAATTAAATTAAATTGTCTGTAGACGGACCAACAGGTCCATTCTCCCATACAGTGTACGAGTACATACATGTGCAATAAACTTGTAGTTAGACTCCTGAAATCGAACAACGATAAGAAAAAGTCAAATATATGGCGCATAATTTTTCAGATGGGCAATAATAGTTGGAAATGCTTCTTATGCGACGAATTACCTAATTTTGTCAATTTTTCAGTGCTAAAGTTTCATTTTATCCTGTTTGCTGGCTTTCACTCTTTATTTTCATTAATTTGTTCGAAGTTCTCGTTTGTAGTAGTTATTAGAATTTTACGACGCCGGCGGTAATATAACTTCAGCATGAGGGTGACCATGTAAAAGTGATACTATTCTACTGAAAATTGATAGCTTATGCGAGCATTACCAATAAAATTCATGCGGCAATCATGCCACTGTACCAACAGAAGTTTTCGATCAGACCACTGCTTCAAAATAAACTATGTTTGTATCTACCGGTGCTTAAAAGTTAAAACTGGGGTTCCATGTACGCATAAACTTGCCACAAGTATAATCGGTCATGAAGCTCTGATGCACTAAAATTGATAATTAATTTTTTCAGAACTTCACGACGATGAACGACGAGTACATGCGACTCAACCAGGATTACTTCGAGGGCCGCACGGACTACCTCAGCATGTTCTCCAGTCCGCAGTTCAGCAACATTCAGAAGTCCGCAGTAGAAGATCCGCGATACTTTAACATGGAGGTACGCAGGCAAAGCCTTCATTAAGTTCTTGAGTATTTTTTCTTAGCTTAACAGTCTAACAATTGAACCCGGCGGAGTGGGGGCGCTAATGCCTACATCGGCGGTGCGCCACATCTTAAACAAGTAAGTAAACAGTTTAATATTATAGAAGACCTATAGCACTGAGTATATATTGCATTTCCATAGATCATAAGCACATTTTGGGAATCCCCTGATCCATTTTTGGTTTTATATTTCAGAATATGACTGACGAAGAGAGGAGAGTTGCTAGCGAGTATCTGCGGATGCAGAGCATGGCTTCCTCGGGGGAGCCCCCCAGCGAAGCAGCTGGCTACCTCTCCATGACGTCATTCAACGGTCGTCCGCCACCAATTGATCCTGGCAACATCTTTAGCCCCAACCCTGTGGATGTCGTCAACACCAACAGGTAGGCACTCCAGTGTAGGCTTTGCAAGAGGCTCTCGTCTTAACACTGAAAGAAGTGTTCTACTTGTATCAGCACGCCTTCGTGTGCAGTAGCGGTAATAAGGGTATTTCCCGCGCTACACAAGCACGCCAAGGCAGGCATTTCCTTCTGGCGCACGGGAAGCTACGTTAGTTTGGGACATTGCTTTTTCTCGGTGCACTGACGACCTTCATGGGAACACCACTATTGAATGCGCCCAGACGGGCTTCTTGGCTCCCAGCCTGGGTAAGATGACATTAGGAGCAGTTGCAGGATAATACACTGGTGTTCCCGCAAACCCTGCGCAGCTGCTAGACTATATAGATAGGTCCTACTCGCTAGAAAAATAAATGAACCTAAAAACTGTCCAATTTTTATATTTTGATTTATTTTCAACCCGAAATAACTGTGTACAGTGGAAGGGTTGCTTTACTTGTTGGTATTCTAGATAAATTGCGTATAAATTTAGTTAGCACTGTAGCGGTCACAGTATGTATAGCAATGCTCCCTTATTAATTTCCTATTTTACATACGGCACCACGATTTCTATTAATAGAGTAGCGTGTTCTTGAATTTTTTTCAATTAAATCCTGAAATATCGTCGATTTGCAACTGAGTGTGAGCAGCAGGTGAGCTGGGTTTTTCCAAAGCTGAACAAGAGAAACTCGAATGATTGCATTGGTAAATAACCGTACTTAACACATGGTCATATCCTCTTATAGAGCCAGAACTAAACATTAATTTCTATAGGAATCTCATTTTCTAGCGCTCACAAATATAAACAGTAGGCATGAAGTGGTCAAAAGTGTTGTAAAACTGAATAATAATACAAGCGCACGAGGAGGTGTACTAGTAATATGTTGTTTTACCTGTTATATCTACCTTGTTATCTGCTGCATCTACCTTGTTTTCACGCATCCTCTGGACCAGGAATCTCGGTGCCAAGATATCAGAAGAAAGCTTGGAGTGGATTTAAGGTAGTACTCATGTAATCACGGCATTTCAAAAGGTGATAAATACGCTCAGAATAAATGTAGAATTCATGCATCTCTTTCAATGTTTTCAATGTCAATATGATGTCAGACGTTGCATGTTGGGAACCTGAACCTATGTACTAAAGATGCATGTTGTAAGCATGACTTGGATGTCTTGTACGTTAACCCCCTTCCAAACGTTACCATAGCCTCATCCGGGTCTTGGGACACCTTTCTGTCGGGCTCTCTTTACTTCCCTGCAACTTGAAACTACTACTACTCATGATACTCTGTTAAGTCTTGCCTTTCCTTTCCGAGTTACTATATCCATGTCCATTATTCCAGCGTGACAACACCCCATGCACGAGTTCAACTTTTTTCTCGCCTTCCTATATGTCTTATATTTCTTCCTCGCTTTGTAAGCCATTTTAGGCTTAAACGTCACAATACAATGTGACCTTTTTACGCCGAGTGTAGCATGAGTCAACATTAACACGTGAGCTAAATTACGTCTAATTCAATGTTTTTCTTCGGATATTAGAGTCATATCTTATGCTGTCGTGATTCTTTAGCAGGGTTCAACTCAAGATTGAGTTTTTTAGTTTTTTTAAATAGAAGTGTGAAGACAATGTCGCGATAACCGAAACAATCTAAAGCATCACCGTTCTTCGGGCATCGAATTTCAGGGTTTTATTCCCAAAAAAGTTTTCAGACACCCAGCTGAGTGATAAAATGTTAGCCATAAATTCAGTTGGCTTTAGAAATTTTGCTTGCGACTGTTTGTTTTATTTTGGCCATTTTTCTGATATTATTTATACATTTTAGCTATGTCTCAACATTATATTAGTTTATTCTTAATGCTATTGAATACGAAATTATATCTCGTTAGTATATAACGCAGTAGTGAAAACGTTTATTAACATAAGTAGTGTGCAATGCGACCAGATCGCACTTTCTGAGGGTCAGTTCCGGCTCCGCCTATTTCTGGTTTCCTAGGTTCCGCCCACTTCCGGTTCGCACCCCCCTCCTCTGACTCCCGCTACACCGGTAGTGCATTGGTCGTTCTAAACCGGAAGGCCACGCGCGAGGGGAGCCTACTCTCAAAAAGTGTGACCTGGTCGCATTACACACTACTAGCATATATCACGATACGCCAGAGCTAAGTGTTGGCATGCGTCACGCGTGTGGCAGTGATGCCTCGCAGCAGTTCGGTTGTCGTGAGAATGTCCTTACGCTACTCTCGGCAAAAGGCTTTCGTTTGAACTCCGCTCTAGGAAACCCTCTCTAGATTAGTTTAATTAAAAACTTGGAAAACATTTGAATTTTGGGAAAATAATTCAGCTCCGTATTTCCCTCAGCCACATGGCTACAGCCAGGGTGCAATGGTTGCTGTATGTATTGAAAGTTTCCCAAAATTGGTCTTAAGTGATATTTCCATAATTTTGCAAGCACTTTAAGACAGATAGTGGCTTTATAAAATAGTTCGTAAAACTTAGTTAACTCGAAAATACTCATAACTTTAATTTGGGCGTTGAAATGCGTTGGGCTGAAATCGAGTCATTCTTTTCACATGACTCTGTATCTAGTTTCGTACCTACTAGTTTTGGTTCGTTCTTCTCATGACTTAATGTTTGGTGAATTTCTTAGGTTTACTTTCCACACAACCGACGACTTGCCCAAAGATGAGGTGTCCGCCCAGTCGAACAATGACGAGAGTCCAACCCCGGCGAAAAAAGAGGGAAGCCCAGCGAGCTACGAACCCTTGCCGCAGAATCCCCACAGCCCCACAGATGATCCTGAGAAGAGCGTCCGCTCTACGGACGACACGAAGGAGTGCAAGTCTCTTCTAGACGTGGAAGACTTCGAGCAGATTGTTGAAGAAACGAATGAGCTTGAATCGCCATATCTGAACCTTCAAATATGAAGAGTTCTTCTTCAGTACCAGTTTTTTTGGGGGTGGGGGCTGCGGAGCTGCAGCACTCCGTAGTTCACTCGCTATTACCAATAATATCTAAACAGGAATTGATTTTGCTTTCAATTTTTAAAGAAAACGAAAAAGTGTATATGGCAGTGAGTCGGATAGTAGGGAGAGAAAAAAAGAGGGCTACAGATGGGCAGACCTTCTGTCCCCCTTCAACGAGCCGCCACTGAATCGGTTATGGTGTAACTCAATTACGTCCCGCCGCATGACAGATTATCAGCCCCCTTTCCAATATTGTTGGTTAAATCTTGCTTTCTAATTATATTTCGCGGCGCTGATATTGTTGCTTGGAAATATGCTTCCAGCGATAATATTATATCCTTTCTCCAGTAGTGTTGCTGGAAAACGTGTGCTCCGGACGTTATGTGCAGTGAGATATCCCCTTTCTCCTATATTGTTACTGTGCAAGGTGCACTGCAGACGTTATGTGTAGTGGGATAATTAAAAGCTAACAGTTAGATCCTGACACTCTGTGGTCCGAATCTCCCGGTTAAATGTCCCTGAACTCTCCCATACCTCTGAGAATTCTCCTCTGCCCCTTAACTGCTCTCCCCGAGCATCACGCGCTGGACTCCATATGTACCTACTGAGCAGTTGGTCCCTACAGAGTTATTGATATCGTTGGACCGTGTAAACATACGTTGTTGTTTCTTTTTACTCAGTCCTCGTTGTCTCTCAACTCGTCGCTTTCTACTGTCTTACTTCGTATTGCATATCGCAAGCTTTACATACTGGTGTAATAGTTGCCTCATTCGTCATCATACTTTGATTTATTGTTCTTATTACTCTAAAGACCTTGCAGTGTCTGCATTGTTGATTTACTTCCTTTCCCTCTTTCTCAGACTGGCTCTACTAATTACTCTTTTGCACTAAATCATAGCTAATATTCACTGATTTTTGTTGGTGCACCTCAAACTAACAATGACTTCATATTCATTTACTTTCCATCGCCCTGACAACTCGAGATTCTTCTTGGCTACTGGTTCGTGTAAAAATTATCCAATACCGTGTTTATTAAAATTACTCCCTACTTTACGTAGGCTAGTCGGTTATCTGCCCAACTTAAGTTGTTTTTGGTACAATATACAAATGGAGGAGCGCTGCTGCTGAGGTATGCTGCAGAGGTTGCGCCACCTGCCTGATTATTCCGACACCTTTCCGTTTTTAGCTATGTAGTCTAATCCGCTTAGCTTCATATTGTGCGGAACTCCAATGGTGAGATTGTTATTTGCTAATGTAGATCAATTTAAGGCGTTAATCGCAAACTGATTAGGTTTACTGAAAATAGAATCGAACGGAGAATTATGCCTTCAGTCGGCCCAAGTGCAATCAGTTTACGATTACCGCCTGAAATTTGACCCGTACTGGTGAATTACAAGCAAATCTTTGAAGTTCCGCAGAAGTTGAAGCTAAGCTGATTAAAATATCAGTATCACACTGCCCTTAACAGAGTTTATGGCAGCCCCAGAAGCAAATATTGATATTCAGTTTCTGGAACAGCCGAAAATTTTGCTGCGGGTGCAAACCGATGGCGCCTGCTTACTCGAGCAACGCCCCACCTCGTGAGGTGCCATGGACGCCTCGACGAGAGTGTGAAGTTGAGAGTTCTGTCCATCGTCTGACAGGTGAAATGTTGCGATTCAATAACGACTTGACTGACAGACTAGTGACGACTTGACTGACAGACTAGTGACGACTTGACTAATAGGCCAGTGACGACTTGACTAATAGGCCAGTGACGACTTGCCCGACAGGCCAGTGACGACTTGACCGACAGGCCAGTGACGACTTGACTGAAGAGCCACTAATAGTACGTGAACTGTTGTCCTAATATGTTTACTTATGCGCCTAGTTGTAGAGCTTTGCAGCGGTGGTGCGAGTGAAAACTTTCCATCCTTAATAGACTTTTTATTGCGTACGTAGAGAAAGGTTGTGTACGAAAACAATGTTGAAGAGGCCGCAATGAGCTTTTTCAGTAATAAAGGGTGAAAGGAGTGGAATCAGCATTGATGAAAATTAAAGCAAATACGAAAATGAGGACAAAATTCCAATGTTTGACAATAATTTTATGATGTATATTTCCATTTGTAAAATGTGAAATACTTTACTGCGTGCTTGAACGAAACCCACGCGTCCTGTCCTCTTCCCATAGCGGGTACACAGAGAGCAATCTTGGGCTAATGCAACAAATGGTTCAGCCGCGCACACATTTAACTGCGAGGGCTAAAGAATAAACTTTCGCCTCTTAAACTTATAGGGATCAACTTGAATGTCGGGGTCTCGAAGGATTCGCTTTACTTGGAACGTCATTTAGGAAGCTCCGTGGCCCTTACAGGGTAACGTCTAGTAGTACACAGCGTACACTCGCCCCTCATCGTGCCAAATATCTCAACCCGAAACCATTACATTTCCAGTGCTGAGAGATCTAGTACTGAGTATTATATTTAGTACGAAGAATGATTGTCATTTCTGCTCACAACCAAGTGTGTTTGGCTGAAGTAGCCTGTATGAAGTAAGTTTGTGTTTTTGGCCGCGCCTGTAAGGGTTAATGACCAATAACTCTAGAGCAGTGGTCCTTAACCTGGGTTCGATCGAGCCCCAAGGGTTCGGCGAGTCAGTTTCAGGGGTTCGGTGATGTGGTTCACCCCACTTGTAAGATTCGGGACGTCACGTTCGATTTACTGGTTTTGTTCTCCGAATGTAGTGATTTTGTGGGCAAATGATGCATAGCACAGTTTGCGCACTAATACTGTCTAATACAGTATATGAATTTACACATAACTAGAGCACTCTGAAAGCGTATACCTCCGCCAAGCAAAGCAGCGGTAACGAAAATTCATATTGGCTCTGAAACCACAGTTTTCTCTGTATCAACATCAAAATCAAATCATTGGTGCCTTTTGACAGCATTACCAGCTTCTGTAGTTTTTTTTTGGAGATCCGTTCGTAACTTTTTGAGTTATGCTGCTAACAAACATTCTCACAAACATAAGTCAAAGACAAAAACGGACCAGCTGATCATCGTCAAAATTCTCTCAATTATGTCTATGAACATTAATAACAATTCCTGTAAATTTCATGAAGATCCATCTATAACTTTTTGAGTTATTGCGCTAACAAACACAAAATCAAATACAGCAACAAACGAACGAACAAACATGTCATCACAAAATTTGCTTATTTACTCTTTGTAATATACCCAACAACTCATGTAAATTTCATGAAAATCCGTAATTACTATTTAAGTAATGGTCCTAACAAAAAAAATAGGCTGACAAGCAAGCAAACGGATGGACATATCGTCACCAAAAGTTCATTATCTGTTCCTAACATACCTAACAATCCATGTAAGTCTCGTTAAAATCCATCCATAAAATTTTGAGTTATCTTGGTGACAGACAAAGAGCATAACGGACAGGCAGAGAGACAAACCCGCGCATTTAATTTTTCCCACTACGAAGGGTTCGATGAATGCATGTGTGGAACTTGAGGGGTTCGGTACCTCCAAACAGGTTAAGAACCACCGCTCTAGAGCGTACTGCCCGTAATTGAGACACCGATTATATAAAAAAAACTAGATAACTAAAACACCTCGTGGCGTAAGATCATCACCCGCATTGGGGGCAAATTCAACGAAGTCATTTTTTATGAATAAGATTAGGGCACAGCTCCAATCCCTTAGTAGATCTTCATTTTTTATGGCCAGCTAATTCTAGATTTTAGCATGGGTCACATCGAGGGCAACCCACCAGACTCCCTGAAAAAATGATGAACATTGCTCAATTTCTTCGACCACTTATTGGGTGGACAGACAAACAAGCAAATATATAAACAAACTTAAATCTTCAATGAAAACTTCATCTCCACTCTTCGCTTCGCTTGCGGGTGATAAATACTAATACGCATTTGTTTATGTATTCGTGCCCAACTATTCCCTATGGAAATAAAATGGGAAAAAATTAAACCCTGAATTAACAAATATATGGGAATTACCCAATTGCCGAACTAACTCTATTTCCAAACAAACAGTTATATTTGACAGGTGAAAGTAACCCATCAAATAATGACTGTTTGTTCGGAAATACAGTTAGTTCGGCAATTGGGTAATTCTCCTAGATATTGATAGAGCGAGCAGAGTCCAGGGTCAACAAGGTGTATACTAGCATTCAAATTCAAGCTTCCTCCCAATTTTTTTTTACGATGAAGGAAGCTAAAGAGCGATCAGTTGCCCCGATCGACACACTTCACCCAGAGTCTTAGTTTAATTTGCTAAATTAAGTGCCTTCCAGTCAATAATCCCCCGTTGCAGATTTGCATTCAATATGTTCTCCAATTATTTGCGTCCACTACATTTGTAAAAAGTGTATTTGTATTTTAGATATGTCCCCTAAGGGTGCATAAGATGGGCCATGGGTTATAAGGTTAGGTTAGTCATCCCCATATTACATAGAGTGCGACAGATGCTGATGCCCGCACTTGCGACACGCCTATCCCCTAGATTCCACTCACTTTCTCGTAGCCAGCCGTATAGCACTTGTCTATTGCATCAACGTGAGCAGAGTTTACTGTAATGCAGAAAACAAGGGCTAGAGGGCAGTCGTCGACGCGAAAATCAGTGGAATCTATGGAATAGACGTGTCGCAAGCACGGGCATCAGCATCTTTCGCACTATATCGTATGTAATATGAGCATTAAGTTCCTCCATCCTATGTTCTTGGGAGCAGCGACCTCGCGGGGACCTGCAGGTTACCTTAGCCGTTCTCTACGATTTCGGGATAGGTGTCTTTTGCGCCCATTTTGCTCCCTTCTGATTCCATGCTCTTACTGATCTAATTTTCCTCTGTTCTTCCTTTTCTTTCTCGACTTGCTGTCCTCATGCACGTTGATCCTATGTGAGAACACCTTCGTGCATGGGTTCATTCCATGGGAACGCTTCTTTCGTCATACTACATATATATCGCTTATTTTTTTCGTCTGTTAGATCGCTGTTGTTGTAGGAACGGAGGGCCAAGCTAGTTTAATTCAATATAATGAGATGAATTTTAGACATGCTGTCGATTTGAGAGGAAGGAAGATTGTGTAGTGTTTCGAATCCACGGACAAGTTAATACACATTAACGAACACAACTAATGTTCACCTTCGCTTCAAAATTCGTACGAAATCGGTTGGCATTCTGAAACTTCTCCCTACATTTAGCTGCAAGACAAGGACGATGGTAATCCCCGTGCTAAGCCTGTTTCCCATTCGCAGCAACTAATGCAGATACAATGTTTTCTCCAGAGCAAAATAACGATCATGAGCATAAATAATGCAAGGAAGTCGGTGCAAATTCTTTGCCGTCTTTTTTAACAGGACGGTCCACTAACTAGGGAAGGTAAGGGTAAAGTCAGCTAGCTTGTGAAGTTCCACCGGCGCTGATGTAAGTATGACGTTATACAATTACGCTAAAAAGTCACCTCGACAACTTTTAATTTCGGTTTTGACTAACCTCATCGAAAGATATATTAATGCGATGTCAATTGATGAAAGATTATTGCATTTTATCAAATTTGCCCTGATACCACTCCTTGAAGTGACACCCCTATCGAAAAATTTCTGCTTTTTTATTTGTGTGTGGAATATTTCTCCAAAAAGGAAATTGGAAGTGCCATAATTTAATCAGAAATTTTCTATATATATATATATTGTATATATTAGCCATTAGTGTATAATAAAATTAGGTTTTTCATTCACTGGGAATAGTTCCTAAGTATACATAGGAATCAGAACTCGTAGGTTTCAATAGATACTGTACGTTAGTCTATTACAGCACCGAAGAAATTTTCAACTTAGTAATTAGGAAATTAGCATCATTTTTGAGTTAATCTCAATGTGCGTTCATTATCTTTTGTATGTGCTGTGGAACTCTTTGATGATTGACAGACATGTCTCTGTTTCAGGAGGCATCTCTGTTTCGAGATGCCAAGTTTTACATTCGTAGAGGCCTATCTACACGTTAGTCTTTTGCACGTGTTCACTCAACCACTCGTCCTTAACGTGTTACTATGCCGGACACACAGCAGAAAAGTGCATGCAACGTTTTCAGAGTTTTGTATCACTGTAGATTTGTAAAGCTATCCGTACCTTGGCCGAGTGTCACTTGTCGAGGAAATTGATATGACGGTTAACATTTTAATAACTGTTTGCAGGACACACAAAGTTGTGTTGACAACGACGCTATAAAACCTTCGGACGAGTGAACACGCTGTAAAGACGGACGTGTAGACAGGCCCCAAAATATAAGCTATGCTTTGGTAAAATCACTGGAAATAATGAAGTTGTAAAGTAGATTTTTTTGCCCATTAAGTTTTACTACACGTGTTTGCTGGTCACTAGATAGGGTGTTGGACATTACGACTTTCCCTTTCAGGATTTTTTTTTGTTTTGGCGGCCTCGAAGGAGTTTAACGATACCATCGTATTATCCTCACGGATAACCTCACAGTTTTAACTGCAGTTTATATCTATCACACACATTTCTTTATTATGTTATTGATGTATCACTTTAACCTTGTATCGGACAAGTGATTCCCCATGGTCACTTCCATAATGATATCTCTGCTAGCATTTCACTTGTGCTTGGAAATTGAGTGCAGAAGTTACGTTTTATAACACACGTGAATTATGGCAGACTTGTGAGGAACTCGTGCTTAGTTATTTCGTAAATAGATGCTTACGTGACCTTGGAAAGCAAGAAGTAGCAACTTTAATTTGTAAATCCTTTGTAACTTTTTTGGAGTATGAAAAGTTTTTGCCTCGCAAAAGATCGTGGAACAAATGTGAACATTTTACTGGAAATCGTGAAGAGATTGTGCCGAGATTTGAAGTTTTGCTAGAAATCGTAAAGTGGATGAACAAGAACTTGACGTTAGCTCGTCATAAGCAAAAATAAACCAGGCATGATGCGCCCATAGGTAATACCGAAAATTATGCTGAGGTCTATAGTAACTTTCCTACTTGTGTTCAAGATAGGCTCTTTTTTTTTCTGCGATAAATTATGGATACTTCGCAGTGTTTTGCGATACAATATGAATATACTGCAGTATTCTTTTCTGCAATAAGTTATGGATATCTTGCATTATTCCTTTCTGCAACAACTTATGGGCAAATTGAACTATTCTCGTTAAAAAAAAAAAAAAAACTTATAATTGCACTATTGCTTTCTGCAGTATAGTATGAACATATTACTAACACCATTTTTATCTCCGATAATCCCTCGATACCATGCGCTATTTCTGTCTGCGAAAAGCTATGGATTTCTTTGCGCTTTTTCATTGCGGTCGCTACTAAAATTTTGACGCGCTGCGACTGAGACGTTCTGTCGAAATTATAACATTCGCTGTCCGTCCTGCCATTTAAAGACGCGTTCCAGTGTTGAGGTTGCATTTAACGTAGTTAAACGTACCTACTGTTTAAGAAAGTATGTCTATTAGCTATATTATGGTGGTAATTTCTAGAACCTTAAGTCTACCTATGGAATTTCTCGAACATTCTAACTTGAGGCAAATGTTCAGCATTTGTCGTGCTGTCTTCAATGTAAATAACGCGTAATAAATATACTTATGAACTTGTACGCTGCATCATCAGTTTTAGGATAATAAACTTAAATGCGCGGCTTCGGCATTTTATTCGAAAAAATGTACACATAAATAAACGTAACACTGAAGTATCAGTGTAGTACTTTCATTAATTAAAGTAAAAATATGTCTAATAAATGATCTAGTAAAACAAGAACAGACATATCCAACAACAGTATTGTTAATATTTGCATTCTTCAATGGTAACACGCCGGCAATTAACCCATTAACTGCACAATTAAGACCTCTTGGTAAACCCCCGTGCAAAGGATCACTATGTCATCCTAGTCTTTACATACGTGCACGGCGTGCCATACTCGACACGTACAGAGTAATGTTGCTCCTACGTTAGTGCCTAAATTAATTCGTATATGAAAAGGTTTACCTTTCACTGCATGGTTTATCATATAAGAGACGTACCTAATCGTGCTATTTGTAAGAAGAAGGCTTTTCGTCGAATTAAGCAGAGCACGGTAGAGATATTTTGCGCAGTCGACGGGCTAACAAGGCTAGTCCCATGACCAACAGCCTATTCTGGTATTATTAAGTGACTTCAGTAATTCAAACACACATAAGCTATACACGTGGGATACCTCGTTACTCAAATTATTTTTTATTTTTTTTAATATTTATATTTTTTCGGTTCAAGTCAAGATTTTTTGAAGATACAAGCAACAGCTACAGAAGGAATATCTCTCACATGAACAATGATCATCATGCCTAACAGATGTTACTGTGGTGTGCATGGTAACAGGTACGTGTGCTCACCGTATTTGTCCATAGTTACTAATTATTAGATGATAAATAGCTATGTAGCCATACGCTATAATGCTCGAGATCAGTATTTCTAATTTAAACCTTCATTGGCACTCTTGTGACTCATTTCCCTATTAAATTGTACATAGAGTGATTAAGGAAAGAAAAGTTTTGACAGACTGCATATATAAAAAAAAATTGCAGCAGTTAAACACTACACCGTTACGGTACATGGTGTTGATACATTTTTCATTCTCATGCTTGTTGGGCGAGTCAAACGTTCATTTTTTTGTCGCCCTGCGCAAGGTCAAACAATTTAGTAAATTTATACCCGATGTGCAATACGGAGTAACAGGAATATTAAAAAAAAATACTATAGTCATCGCGGAAACCCACAGCCCGAAACTTAGTTGTAGTTAGGAAGTTTAAGCCTCAGTTTTCGAGCAGAGCGATATCACAGAGGAAAGATCAAAGGACATATAGTATGCCAAGCGAAACGGGGATCCCATGCACGAAGGTGTTTCCACACAGGATCAACGCGCATGGGAACAGAAAGTCAGGGAAAGAAGAGAAGTAGTAGTAGTACTAGAAGTTTTTACTAGCGCTTCAGTGGCACACTGCCTATATCGCGCCGAACTATTCCTGTGTTTAACCACAGGCTCGTGCGCCGACTAGGGCGCGTTTTAAATAGTCAATGATTTTGTCTCGGCTGTTCTGCCGGTAGGTCTCAAGAGTGGTCAGTGCGCTACTGACAGGAAAACGGCGCAAGTTGAGCATCACCAAAACCCGGGAACGGCTGAACGCTTTCGCTCAGCTACGCCGCACAGGGGAAGGAAACGAAATACAAGAAGGTAGAAGTCTAGCGGGAATAGGTCAGCCACCTCGATCGGCAGCCCACCTCNGGAACTGCGGCCAGATGCTACATCCCCTGCGGAGAAGGCACTCGGGACCCTTGGGTGCGTGATGCCCAAACATATTGTGGCAGGGAAAGGGCCCGCCACAATATGCCCCTGAGGGCGAAAGAAGAGAATAAAGCATGAGCAAGTAGGAGTATGAAATCGGGAAGGAAGCAAAGGGGGCACACAAAAGAGAGGAGTCGCGAAAGCCTAGCTAATGGCTCAGGTAAGCTACCCCGAAACGTAGCATAATCTCACTCGACATTAGTCTAAAGCCCAGTTCACACCGAGGGCTGTGCAGCGGGTAACCAAGCCCGAGAGCATCTTTACTATCGGATTTTTCCCACGATATCGTCAGTTGCACTAATCTTGGGAGTTTGGAAAAAGATCGAAGAACAAATGAAAACACGAGTAAATAAAGGTACATAGTTATTTTAATGTACGAGCGATTAGGGCAAACAACAACAGGAACCACTCACAGTCACACAGAGTAATATGACCCGACTGATGTCAGCTCGCTACTTGCAAATGACAACTTAGTTTTAATTATTTTGTAGATTGGAGATTAAATAGAAACCAGCCTCAATTTAATTTTCAATTTAACCGAGATCACTTTCTAACCCCACGGCCAGTAGTGCCGTGATTAAAACAAGCGGGTTGTGAACTGGTTATCAATCTGGTCATAGTTCGTACAGTAACCGTGATTGGTTTTATACGTGGCTTTACGAAGTATTGATCAAAAGTGTGGCTTACGTACGGGTAACTGATTGCATATACAACATTAAAACAAGAAAAATAGCCGTTTTTAACAGCCGTCAAAAATTCTTGACGGAGTGCTAAGATGTTGGGGAACATCGCACAGAGAGGCCTAACTTGCGCTTGGCCGCGCGCTGCACTGCCCTCAGTGTGAACTGGACACTTCGCAGCGAACAGACACAGCTCGCGGAGCTTAGCAAGTCACAAACATCCCACTATCACCAATACAGTCTTGCTTTCATTTCGTAAGAGTGGGCTATAAAAACCCAAGGTGTTGCCACTTCCCCAACCTGATACAAAACTCTGAACGCGTCCGACATAAAATGAAAATGGAATGCAACACACAAATAACTTATATAATTACAAGAGTAGTTGCTAACAGAATTACCTATCGTCTTATGTACAATTATAAAATCACAGTTCACAAGTAGACAAGAATGAAAATCATTTACATAAAGCGAATGCGTGCAACAGAAATTTTTGGCTAACTTATCAACTCCACGATTAGCTAAGGCAGGTCCTGGCTATGTATGCTACGTTCATCACTTCATTACATAGTAAACACTAGGAATATACTACCCTCGGCATTTGCCTGGGCATAGACATTCAACACGTCAGACAATCGTCTGGACAAATATTGGAAGCAGCACCCTCCAAAACTACGAACCCCCGCCCACCCTACCGCCCTCCTTCCTACCTCTCTGTGGGACAGCCCTTTGTCTGTGACCGACTTCTTGTGTTCCCTGCCTTCCTTCTCATACCTTCCGCCACACGCCCGACCCCCTCCGGAGCCGCCTCCTACGTAACCACAACAACAACAACAACAACGAACCCCCTTCTCTCGCCTCTCCATGACCCACCAACTCTTAAAACTTAACTACACTACAGGTAACAGTGTACCATTATCTTATTATACCCAATCTCAAACTAACTCACCAGAGCCCTATCTCGTCAGCCAGATCACACTTCCACTTCGAGCCTGGGCCTCGACTCCTCCCCGGCAATGGACCCGTTCGTCCGTCTATTGCCTGGCATCTAATCCAACGGTCCTCGCTATAGAATAAATCGACAAATAAGAAGGACCAACACTTTGCCTTACTTCTACCACTAATGCTTATGGTCGCCATGCATCCCTCGATGGAGCAGCTTACCACACAAGGGAGGCGGTGTGCACCAACGAACGCACAGTTGGAGTAAACGAAGCAGCCTTGGCACATATTGCGGGACAGTGACACACTAACTTACATATGGACATTAGCTACGCACGTAAAATTATCATTACTGGCCACAGAAACTTAGATACAGAAGGCACATATACACGTCATCATTCAGCGCCATGCATGACATATATACAAGGATGAAGTAGCGAGTATTCCTTCGTAAATGGAGGTACCAATTCTCGGCATTTTAGGTAGAATTCAGCAGCAAATAACAGGACAGTTACGAAGATATAAGTAGTTACAGGGCTGTCGGTACCACAGCAGACAGCGATGCTGCAGTGCCAGTACCAGTGCTGCAGTACACCGTGTGCTGCCATTACAGTGTAGCCAGTAGTAAACCTACAGTGTGCAGCTGCTCCGAGGATGTCTATACCAAGTTACTGCAAAATTTTGTCTCACAAACAGGACTAAGAGAGCTCAGCAGCCTGTTTCTGCTCAAAAATTTAGATATTCTCCTTTAGATTTTCATTATGATGCAAAGTTTATTTCAAATGTTGACCTCAAGCAATTTACCTTGGATAAGAAAAGCTGGGTAATGAAAATAAGCAGAGGTTGTTACGACATACGACGCAGTGACGAGCACCAACACTGCGCATACACTGACTGCGTGCCTCCCTAGCCCCCCCCCCCCCCCCCCCCCCCCCCCCCCTGCAGTGGTGCTTCAAGCGAGAGCCAAGGCTACAAAAAAGGTGAAGACAAACGAGAAACCCAATAACGGATGCCTGCCGAGCCGCGCTCGGGGACAGCAAGTCCATAAAAATGTAGCAGCAGAAGAAGAGGAAAATGATGCCCAGCGAGAGCAGGAACAAGGGAGGGAGGAAAGAAGAAAATGAGCGTCGCTTCAATATATTACGTAGGTATTTAGAGTGTGGCGTAAACGCCGAAAGGGGATACGAAGAGAGCCAGAAAATAGATATCGCTACTCTGAAGCGTGCGAACGGCGTCTAACCAGTTTATTTTTCATTGTTTTGATAACACATGACCAAAGTTGCCAGAGGTAAGACGGATGAAACTGAATCCAACCTCGTAACTGTTTTAATACAGGAAATTGCAGTTACTTCATCGGGAATTGCAATGGACACACAGAAGTTCTTTACCGGGCAATGCCGAGGCTGAAAAAAAACAGAGCTCCCTAACTTCTACCTGCAAGTATTTACAATATTGCCCAACTACTGATAAGCCGTAAGTTCTTCAGCCACGCAGTGGGTCTAATTGGAGTGAGCATAGAGATGTATTTACCTTCATTTATCCACGTCTAGCAACAGTAATCGGGTAGATAACTGATATCAATATTGGGGCTATCCATCATTAACTAGGAAGTTGATGGAAAGAGATGACAGATAAAGCAAGTGGTATAGATAGGTACTGATGCTTAGTCTGAGCCAATACCTTGTAATAAGGCTATTTGCTACATGTAGTGGGGTTAGTTTGTGTTTCTATGCTGGGTTACGCGTACCAATGGAAGCGTTCGACACAAGCACGTTATGACTGTCCGTGAGATGAAACCCTAGAAACCTTTGCGCTACTACTAGGCCTGCATGACAATTAACCCATAAAATGCTGATGCGCTTGGAACTGAAAATCAATCGGCAAGTGCTACTCGGGCACCACGGTGCTACATGGCAGAGGTAAAAGAACAGCATTACCTATAGCCTCAACCTGGAGGCACAAACAGGAGTGATCCCGCTGTGCGCAGCGCATATTCAGGCTGCCCCTAAGTCACTCAACTCATCTTGGTAAAAAAAGCAGATGGACAACAGAGGGCCTCTAATCTGTTTGCTTAAGTCAAATAACGAAATATTGCACGGGCAAGTTCTTATTGTATCAGCACATAAACAGACTTCAATATATCATAAATTTAATATTTAGCGACAATTGGAAGAGAGATCACATACGTGTATGCCATCGTCGGCATAATTTTTTTTTTGACTCGTCAAACGCCACCAGCTTCGGGGCTTTCGGCCTCTTTGTCTGCAGCTTCTTCTGCCGCAGCAGGGGCGGGAAGAAGCGGTTCTTTCTGTTCCAGGTCCCTCTGTTCTGCTACCTCCTTAGGGTAATTATGTGCACGACCCTGCTGGCTCAGCAGGTAATATGCCGGCTGATCAAAGGCATTTCTGTGGTCATGATGGCCTGGTGGGGATGATCCAGGCAACTCATGCGCAGTGTGAAAAGTAAAGCTGGAAAAAAAGAACACAGAGAAAGCCGTAAGCACAAGGCCAATACACCAATATGAACCTCTTGTATTGCTAACCAGTGCAAAGACGTAAAAGTGCAAACCAAAATAGAAAGTAAGCATATAGAGTGTACATCTGGTGTAGGTTTGTAGGTGGAAAAACTGACAAATTTACAGGCTGACCTTGTTAGAAGCCTACCATGATTCACATTCATTATTTAGTCTCGTTAGAGATACAAAGTCTTTCGGCCAATGCGTTAGTTTTCCAAAACTTCGACAATCGAAAAATCTTCACCGACGATGACGCTGCTATCAATATCATTTTCGAAAGATGTCTTACTTCCGGCCAATCGAGAACTTTGAACAAAACGTTATCATGTTCAACGGAACCAAAGGTTCGAGAAATTATCATCGGCTGCAGAATAGCGACATTAAATAGATATATCAGTGAAAATAGAATCGTGGTGAAGAAAGGCTTTAATTGTTGCTAAATGTATATACTTAACCCATTAACTGCAAATGACGCAAATATCCGTTCCCGAAGCGGTATAAAAGATACGCACGCCGCAGTTAATGGGTTAACTAATCCATAAATTTATCAGTCCACCACCGTCTCTATATGACATATATATATATACTACAGCACACAAACATGCATAGCGTACGTAACATATGCAATTCCAGTGGCCCTTAGCACCTTCACAGTCAGAGGGAGTGCAGAGAGCAAGAACCTGAAGGCTACGTACATCTGCGATTCGCCTGCTTGGATCGGGATAACTTACTCCGATTAGAGTTTACTTGTCCGGAACTTCGATCTTAGGTGTTGGATTCGCCTGCTGAGATAGAGTTTCACGCATTGATTACAAATGCTTTTAAAAGGCGGGGTGACTCAGTTTTAGCTTTTTGTCGCTTCAAATGAAGTCGCACGGCAATGAAAGAAGTGCACTTGGTTGTCCTTGAGTGGGGAATCGATTGTTGAGGATTGAATTTCCAGAAAAGTCAAAACCAATCGGATAAAGTTATCCCTGCCAAATAAGACGAAGCGAAGAGATTGCAAGCTGACAAATGCGGTAACCTTTTAAAGTGCAGGTAAAGATTTGGAGCACTTCTTACGAGGGTTACGGCACTTGAGCTATAGCTAATCCCTCCGTGTATTTGTCCGTCCGTTGACGCACCAAAACAAGTGCGTACGAAGCACCAGCACTGAGACAAGTGTTGTTTCAAAGTCAGTACGCCTTCCCGTGCAGCAACGGAAAGGCGCTCTGGCTTTGGGGTAACACTTCTTTCTCTATGTGAACACACATTTCTATATCAATGAGCAGCCCGAAGCCTTTGTGCCTTAAGGAGAGATACGGTAGTACGGCAGCTACGTATATTGCAGAGTAGTTGTTGTTGCTAGAAAGGCATTCACTAATTAGCGGTTGTGTGCCGATACATCAAGAGAAAACCGACTGTGCTGAATTTTTTTTTTCGCGAAATTAGCTGTTGTGTACCGTAAGTCACGTAACTATAGATGCCCTTGACGATATAGAGACAAACTGTTAGCAGTTTGGATTTCAAAGAAAAAAAAAAAAAATTAAATCTCAATTCTAGGTAACTCTGAAAAACAGCAATGTTATACTTTCCTTTGTCCGTATTTTTTTTTTTTTCAAGAATTACCTAGACAAAAGATTTAGAGAGTGGTTGTTGCACCTCGCAGTCTAGAGGTTATCACCTTTCAGTGATGAGTATCACAGGAATTTGGTCAGACGTCCTTCAGGTCCGGGAAGGCAGCGTGCAAAGAAGGAAAGTGTCGATGAGAAACGTGATTTCAAAACATCTACGTTGCAGATGGCGCAAAATTCGGTAAAAATAAAACCCGGAAACCGTACTACAAATTGACTGGGATCAGAAATAACGTGGTTCCATTTAATGTTGGAAGGCAGGGTGACATATTGTTATATAAACTATTGCGTGTTATCATTATTACCTATACATATTACGAGTTTTCCCGCAGTAGTCGATAGGAGCACCATCAAGCAGTGAGTAGATATGCATTTACTATTGCCTGGTAAGAATATCAAAAGCAGTGACGGTGTAAAGATTAGATGTACCAGAACTGGAGTATCAGTGTCCCTTCAGATAACAACTGTGTACTTTTGCTAAGAAAACTGTGCACTTTCAGAAGTTTCTTTATATGCTCACAGACGACAACTGAGACTAGGGCTGCTACATACTCTAGTCAACAGAACGAGTTTCCTCAGCTAATTGTCGGAGCCTCATAAATATAAGTTTAGGTATTTCAAAAACGTGTAAAAATGTTAACTGTCAGTTGAGTTCGCTCAGAGTGGCGCTAGCTAAGTTACGGGTATAACTACAAACTTGGAGGGAATTTTTCTCGAAATTCCTTGCAAATGTGTGCGCAATTTAAATGGACACACCAACGCATTCGAACGTGGAGATGACGAAACTCGTTCTTTTGACTAGCGTGTGTACAGGACATAATAAGAGCCTGCACAACAGCCCGCAGCGCAAGGGTTAAGAGGAACAGAGGGACCACACTAAATAAACAAGAGCTTTCCAAGCACTCATAGAAGAAAGTCAGATACCGAGATGTCTACAACACAATATCAGAGACTTAAATATAAGCGTTAGTTAGTAAATGCGAGTCGTTAATAAGGTAAGAACTCTCCACTACAGTGGGGAAGATCCAGTGTATCAGGTCCCAAGCTTATGGATTGTTATTATTATTATACAGAGAAGGTGAATGATGGTTGGCAAAATTATCTACAGTGCACTGGATACGCCCCAAGCAATAAGATGTTATAAGAAATTCACGGAAAACACATTCTGTACCGTGATCAGCTCAGTAGTAATCTGCGTATGCTGCTGTTGTTTCTGTAGAACGGCCTGTCGAATTTATTGCATGGTCATTAGTAAGCAGCAGCAGCTGAGTTCTACCTATATAGGTGACTAGGATGGTACTTAGGGAATGAGAGCCTTCAAATATTCTGAAAACTATAAGGTTGAAGCATCAGGTACGATGACTGCTCGAGTCAGGGTGGAAGATACGGTCTAGGCTCCAGAATCAGGGTGGAAGATTAGGCCTAGGCTCAAAAATCAGGGTGGATTTTGAGGTATAGCTTCCAGGGTCAGGGGAAGATGAAGCATAGCTTCCAGAGTCAGGGTGGAAGATCAGGCCGAGGTTCCAGAGAAGGGTAGAAGATGGGGGGGCACAGCTTCCAGAATCAGGCGGGAATATGAGCAATAGCTTCCCGAGAAAGGGTAAAAATGAGGTGTAGCTTCAGGAGTCAGGTGGAATATGAACTATAACTTCTAGTCAGGGTGAAATATGAGGCAGAGTTTGAACAAGTAAGATATAGTACGAGATATAGTTTATAGAATTTCGTGCACAGTGAGAGCTAAGCTTGCCGTAACCTTGATAGCTTTTGTTAATTAACATTAATAATAGACTGAAAAGCTATTAAATTCTACCATGTTGTTGATTATCGAGCCCGTATAAATTAAAACTATTTTCGTATTGAGCATTTTTAGACTCCATGGCGCACCATGGATCTGCTGGGGCCACCGCACACGACCTAGAGCTCGAGTTGAGTAGGGTACCTATATTATTGAGCAGTTTAAGCTTCCGTTTCCACAACAAAGGCGAACTCACATAAGAAAGAAAGGAAATACAGTATATCGGTAGAAACGTGAAAGTGGGGCCCGAGCAGGTCGTCTAATGACCTAGCTCCTAAGAGCAGTACCTACCTACAGTAAAATACAGCATTTGCAGCACTGTTGCGTCGTTTGTACTCAAGAGATACTGTATTATGATAAGACAGGACAAAAGCAGATATATACATACAGCGTTTTGGGGGAAACCTTCCCTGTTTCAGAGGCTCGCGCAACGTCAAAATACCCTACCATTCGCTGCGGAACTACACTCTTTCCAAAGCGTGTAGTTAGTGTAGCGCACCTAGAAATAACTCCCACTGTTCTATAATAATTCTAGAAAGTACCGCAAAAAAAACTTGCAATATTTTCGTCATAACTATCGACACTGTAGTCAGAGACAGCAACAACGTGCGGGTTTTGAGAATAAAATGTTGATGTTGGCTGGTAGCAACTATATCTTGCTAGACGCGGCGGCACTTTGAACACACCAAAACTATAAAGTTAAAACAAATCTAGCAGCTATCCATAGCTTAAAGGATGACAGGAGCCCTGCCCCCTGCATGCTTGGTTCAATCCCGGTTCCGGCCCGGGAAAGTCTCTTGGTAACCTAGGCTCTGACCTGGCCTCGGCCATAGTTCGGCCCAGGTCTGTCTATACAATAGATATTACCACAATGTAAATAACAGTTGAGTGCTTATGTGCCCATGACCTGCTGATGACGGCAATGATGTCAAGCTAATAATAAATATTGGATAACAGCACAAAAAAAATACAGAGCTGGTATGATCAGTCACCCAAACTGACGCCAAGTTCATAATGGCTGGCAATTATTAAAACACATAAGTTCAGGGAACCTCGCGGAGAGTACATCTGCAAGAGTCTGAGAGGCACTGAACCTGTGAGGGGCACTGCTCATGGAGGGCGGCCACACGAATACGACTCAACACTGTGTCGTTGTCGCCTACACAGCATCACTTCCGCTTCTTTATAGGGGTTGTGTAACAAATTTTGCTTGAGAAGCTAACTCTACACTACAGCCGTGGCCACACTATGCAACTCAACTGCACGCTCAACTCATTAGCGAACACTCAGCTCGAATGCCGTCCCTATCAAACGTAAAAGTCAGTTGGTAGCATAGATACGGTAGCATGAACAGCGCACGGGCTGAATATACGCTCGTAAGATGGCGAGCAAGTGTGTGGCCCGGCAGCACTCTCGTCGTCCGCGACGATGTTGTGTGCGTGGATCGCTGTGCGTGCGTTCAAGTAAGCTTTCTTGCCACGTCACCATTAAAATCATCACTACCTAGCCAAACCTAGCCTAACCTGAGCTTACCTAACGTAACATAACCTTACCTAACCTAATCTGCGATACCGCGAGCAGCACAGCACACAAACTTCAACGCCGCCCGCACACAGAATCGACGCGAACGACGAGAGCGCGGCCAGGCAAGAGGCGACGGTTACCTATTTTTGTCCTGCCCGACAGGGTTGGGGCTGAAGGGATTATGGTCGTGCTCAGGCGGCGGGCCGCCGTTCACAGGATGCATGGAGACATAACTCTGGCCGTCTGACGACACCGTGTGCCGCAGCTGCTGCATCTCCAGCTCTGTGCCGCCCACCCCGCTCCCAGGCTGCGTGCAGAGAGAAAAAGAGTGAGAACGTAAAACTTGAGGTAAGAGCAGAGAAACAGGCTGAATGAGGCAAATAATGAGAAGCTAAAAACTGCCGCAGAGTACAGTAACAGGTTGTACACGGAATATAAAGAGAATATATACTGAAACAGGAACAATAAATACTATTGAAAAGAGGGTATGCACTCTAGTAGACTTTGATTATTTAAAAATAGTCATCTTTAGGCTCAAACACATTCAGAGTTTAAGAAACTAAAAAACAGTGAGGTACAACAATTTGCGATAGTATTCAGAAAGTAGGATTAGAAGAGAAACTCAAATTTGCGGATGAATGCAGAAACAGGCTGTGCCGGGAGAGAGGAACATTAACAAATAAAAAATTGTGACAAAGTATAAAAAACAACCTACATTGCATTAAATATAAGGCCGAAATGGATACAGGGATACTATAGAAATAGTTGTTCGCAGTTGAAAATAGCAAGGGGAAACTAACGAAGAAAGACAAATCGAGTTTGTAAATTCATACAAAGCCTTCTGTAATGAAACGAGAATGTTTCTGTTCTGTTTCCTTACCGCCATTCTCATGTAGTGTTCGTCTTCACCCAGAGCAGGTCTCTGGATGTTGGAGAAACATGGACTAGTGAAGTTCTGCAGAAGATCTTTGCGGTCCCGGAAGAAGTTGGTATTGGACTCCAGGTACGGGTTGTTGAGGTTCTCGTAATGCTGTGCAGCAACAGAAGAAGACCACATGTTAGAGTAATGAGAGGTTGTGTGATTAGTGTACTTCGTGTGACACAATCAAAAGCATTTAAACTCTCGCTTATCACGAACTTCATGTTCCTGTCTGGTTACTTCGGTTGGTTTGAGGTTTATGGATTAAAAGCAGCCAATAGCACTTGAAAACACCAGAAACTCAATCCGCCTTCACAGGACTGTGTATTCGGTGGTCCCAAGCGTCATCTGCATGCAATTAACGCTGGGAACTTGACTCAAGTTTCCGAGTTGATGTTCCAACTGGAACGCTTCGTGGCGTAAGAGCATCATTCGCGGTGGGGGCGAATCCAACAAAGTCATTTTTGATGGCCAGCTAATCCTAGTGTCCTTATATGGATGCTGTGTCCAAGAAGGTTAGGGCACAGCTCCCTGACAAGATCTATATTATAATTCTGCTTGAGACTCCATCCGAAGTAACAGTAAAAAAACTCGTAAATAAGCAAATTGTATGATAAACTTAACAAATGCCTAAATATTTATTTTACAAGTGCTGTTTATATTTGCAACATAGCCATACATTTAGTTGATATTGATATCAACGGTGAAAAAACGTATTTTCCAAGTCTACAAACAGTGACAGTGCTGACCGCCGCCTACTGATTCAGCTCCAATGCTCAACAAGCAGTTACTTGAATTTCAACTTTAAAGCCACAAATACAAAGGCAGGCTGTGGAATAACCAATAAGTAACATTCAGCGGCGCTATTAGCATTATTGTGCCTGAGACAACCGGGTCCCCGCGGAAATACACAGCCCGCGACAAAACAGCACTGAGCGCTGTGAGTCAAACAGAACCTATTTTGTAGCTGGTCTGGTGAAAGGAAATATATGCATAGAAAAGACATCGCCAAACGTCGTATCTGATACACGATACTGTCACGATAGCTCGAGGGAAACTCAAATGCTGAGTAAATAACTACGTAGTTTCAATCGACTATGAAGATACGCTGGGCTCTAAGGACTGGAAATTTCTTTGAACTTGCACTACAGGCTACAGCAAGAGAAGAAATGGAAGGCGACGTGTAGTTTGTCAGAGGCAACGGAGAGCTCAATCACAGAAGGAAAAGACGAGGAAGAACATAAGAGAGACCATAAGTAACAGTCGAAAAACACGAAGGTAAAAACGATACGAACGATGTTCCGGCGACCCATAGCTATGGCTGAAGTTATCAATAGGGTCCTTCTGGCGGGACAGCCCGTAACGCAGAAGGGGCGACGCTACCCAGGAGTGGATGCAGACGAAATGCTCGGGTTAGTGCTAAGGACGACGAGTCGGTGTCGGCAGGAGTCGGACGTGGTTATGTTAAAAAAAAGTCTCCCAGAATTCCTTGAACAAATCTTAACCTGCGGTTTATTATTACTGGCTCATCCTGTCAAGACAACAAATCCGAGTCACTGAAAGTGGGGCATTTGCGGGATCCAAGGGATCTGAACGGGGCTTGATAAATCCAATGTCACAACACTGGTTAGCACGGGTTCAGCCCAACATGCGTGACCGGAGCGGACCATTTCGTCGGCTATTACCTAACGCAATTTCCATCACATCTACACAGACATTCTATCCACGTTTGGTTAAGGCTCCGCACATCTTCACAAGCGGAGGTAAAGTTAGGCAGCTAAATACCTATACGAGAGACTCACCATTGGAACTTCAGGAGGCAGCAGCTGCTGGAGTCTCTGCTTGAGGACTTCAAACCGCGGCCGGTGCTCGGGCATCTCCTCCCAGCAGTCCAGCATCATATTATATCTGAAAAGATAACAGTAATTTCATCATTAAGAATATCGTTATTACTTCCGTCAAGGAGGTTATGTTTTGTCTAGTTTGTCTCTATGTCTGTCATCAAGATAACTCAAAAAGCTATGCACGGATCTTTGCAAAATTTACAGGAATTGTTAGGTACCGTATGTTCGGAGGAACAGATGAAAGACCTCTTGCGATAAAGAGCTATTTATGTAGCGACAGTGACCGAGAAACGTTCTATTAGGATAACCTCGGTGTAAGGTCAGAGCAGGGTTCAGAAACTTGCAGGAACTGGAGAAAAA
>LQNS02277718.1:481266-502518 GCA_001587735.2 Parhyale hawaiensis | reverse complement strand
GACGTTGATAGGCCTAATACAAAGTAAAGCTAAAATAAGTGAATAGGGCTATTAAGTAGCCCCACACAAGGCAGGAAATAAAAGAGGAGTAATCCTGAGACACGCAATAATCCGATGAAGGCAAAAAAAAATTAAGTTAGTGCTGAAGGAGGCTAGACAGGTCCCATCAATCCCCTCAACATGATGGGTAGCCACCAGCAGCAGGTACTAACCGTCTACGAAGCGTAGGAAGTGCCAGTGTCGGAGCACTGGAGAGGGTCCGAACGTGATGAGGTTCACCGAGGAACTGACCAGCCTGTGCTCCTGCGCCTCCTTATATAGACGGCCTCTCCGTATGCGAGAGAGCTGGCGGAGAGGTTTTCGGAGAGCTGGCGGAGAGCTCTCCGCAAGCTCTCCGAAACCTCTCCGCCAGCTCTCCGAAACCTCTCCGCATACGGAGAGGCCGTCTATATAAGGAGGCGCAGGAGCACAGGCTGGTCAGTTCCGAGGAAGCAAAAGGTAAAGGGAGAGGNCGACTCCTTAAAATTTTCTCCTTTTTCTCCAGTTCCTGCAAGTTTCTGAACCCTGCTCTGACCTTACACCGAGGTTATCCTAATAGAACGTTTCTCGGTCACTGTACAGCTACATAAATAACTTTTGGTGAAGATCCGGTTAACAGTTTGTTTGTTTGGCTGCCTACCTCTTGTTTCTTACTTATTTTTTTTTTGGCATAACTCAAAAAGTAATGGACGGATCCTTATGAAACTTTCAGGAATTATTAATTATGAAAAGCCCAGAAGACTTTCAATGAAACTTCCTTATACAAATATATACATATATATTTTTAATTCTTCCACGAAAACGTTATCACCTCTCTCACTTCGTTTGCTGGTGATAAAAAGTTACGGACGGATCTTCAAGAAAATTGCAAGAACTGTTATTACTGTCAAGAGGCAAAAATGATAAAATTTTGGTGATGATAGAAAATCCGAGTTGAAGGATTCATTTGAATTTTTCGTTAACATTGCCTAGCTTGGAGGAGGTATGCGCTCACACAGTGCTCTATTCATAATATTAATTTTTTACATCACCACTGTGGCTGAAAGAGGTATTTAAAATTTGAAGGCTTTACAATGAGAATACTCAAGTTCGAACCATGGCACAGTTGCGAAAATATACAGGACCAACTTCTATGTACTTGCTATTAAAACACAATACAAAAGATCAACGCGCACTGGATTACCTACAGCATGTTCTCAGTGACACGAAAAGATATTGGACCCAACTTCTTCTTCTTCTTTGTACTCAGCTCGCTCAGCACATGTGCGGCCGAGACGGCGGTATTTACGCACCTCTCACTGGGCTCTACACACCATCCTGGACGCACGTAAGTGAGCACCGAGTCCATGCGCTTGCACGGAATGGCTGTCGTAGTACAAAATTAGGAGAAAATATTTGATACACCAGCATAGTCGCTGGTCGTGTCTTTTGAGGACGGAGAAAAGAGTATCCTATTAGCAGCATCGTAAGAGTTTCGATCACACTCACATTTCTTTGTTGCTATACTTTGGTTGCTTATTTCTCATGCCCTTTTCAAGGGCCGACAGGAAATCTGGGTTGACATCCATCCCCGGGTATGGGGCCTGGCCCAGGGTGAAGAGCTCCCACAGAACTATGCCATAGGCCCAGATGTCGCTGTCTATGCTGAAGATGCGGTCCCTGATGGCCTCTATGGACATCCACTTGATGGGCAACAGGTCCTGGAGACACACAACACGAGACTGCAGTACATTTTGTAAAGTAACTTCTTGGATAAGGGAGGATTAAGTCGCACATGTGATCTCTATAGGGAGCAACTACCCATAACATAAACTACGTAGGTAATATATACAGTAGTGAAATAATAATAACAACGAGTCATGCCATAAGAATTCATTGTACCACTGAAAACAGGCTTAAGGATGTAAGAATGACTGTTATACAGAGATTACTTACGTCGCCCTTTTTCGTATAAATATCCTTTTTGTACATGTCTCTGGAGAGACCAAAGTCGCTGATCTTTACAACATTTCCCGCAGCTAAGAGTAAATTTCTGACAGCCAAGTCACCGTGCAGGATCTGCAACAAATAAGGAATTAGAGCAACCTGTGACGTCCTCGTGATGGAACACTACGCGCGCTGCGCAACAATGATAATCCATCCAACAGATAATGCCGGGCCAACAGTTTATATTAGTGCGCACAACTTGATGTGCAGTTCAGCAGCTCCTCGGTCGTCCCGCTAGGGTCGTATGAACAACCATGCAAGCAGCACATCCTCGCTTCAAGTTGTGAGTGCGCTTGTACAGTGTGGCTCCGGCAGAACGAACACAAACAGTCAGGTTTATAGTTTAGTCTTAACAACGACCAAAGAACACATTGTCGATAGCATCCACAGTAAAGTTTTTACAAACTTTATGAATTAAACGCGTGAGGTGTAAGTGGTGCCAGGCAACTTTCGTATCGCGAGTTGTAGCTAAAATACCATCACCATTTTAAATGATACAAATTTAATAACCTTTTGGGTGCTGTACAGGATCTACGATATTATTATTATTATATTCATAAGTTTAAGTCTCCGTTTCCACAACTAGGGCGATATCACAGAGGAAGATAGAAGGGACATATACTATGACGATAGACAGGTGGAACCCATGCACGAGGGTATTCCCACACAGGATCAACGCGAATGGGAATAGCAAGTCCAGAAAGAAGAGGAAGAACAGATAGAAGAAAGATCAGTAGGAGTATGAGATGGGAAGGAAGCAAAGTGGGCACAAAAGACAGACGTCCCGAAGGTCTAGCTAATAGCCAAGGTGACCTAGAGGGTTTCCCAGGGGGCGCTACTCCCCAAAATAAAGGATAGGCTAACCTATACTAAACTAACCTAACTTGACCCTATGGCCTATGGCCCATCCTGTGCCCCTAAGGGGCAGGATTTGTGATCAATTTTGTAAGACTGAGCCATGCATCTACCAAAAGATTCGAAGTACTCAGCTGTTAATAGTATTCTCTCGAGTTTATTTAATAGACGAATTTGCCATGATTGCGTATAACATGAACATGAGAGAATAAAGAAGTAAACTAGAGCTGCACTCCGCGAGCACAGATCTCTGTCAGACAATGTCATACTAATGAAGGTTTTAAAATTGTTCAGAATCAAACATTTCTCCCTGATGCTACGCCGCGTTCCATTCTAAAAGGTAGTCAATATCTTGTTGGAGCTCGATTCTAAAACGGCACTATGACACAGTTTGGTGTCGTCCGCAAGTTTACTAATTTTACGACGTTACTGCGGATGTCAAGTTCAAGAACGAAGACGTAAAATATGAAATGGAGTGGGCCAAGCACGCTACCTTGTGGAAACACAGATGAAACCGGCGTCCAGTAGCTTGTCACTCATTCGAGTTTCACTCGCCAATGCCAACAAGTGAGCTATGTACGGATCCAGCGGGGTGAGTCTCCTCGGATTCTAAGCGCTTTCAATTTTTTATTAGTAGTTGGCGTGGGACATTATCAAATGCTTTTTGGAAGTTTAGGCTAATGAGGTCCATTCCTCTTGCTTCACCTCAGACTTCCGTAACTTTTGAAAGGAACTATAGTGAGTTAATTATAAGCAGCTTCCTCTATCTCGAGAGCCTAGCTGGGTGTGGGAAATGAGCTGGTGCATCCTCAGCTTGTGGTCATAGACGCACGCGCTTCTTCACCAGACGTTTGATGGTACTCCTACTGACGACCAAAGTAAGACCGACGTAGTCAATAGTTGCTGGGTTTTTCTTATTCACCTTCTTACGTATAGCGGTCACGTTAGCGAGTTTCTAATCCCGTGGAGCTTCTCCCGTGCATAGAAAGCGATTGGATACTTTGTGCACTGGCGCTATGATGACAGGGGCCATTCCCGTAGAACACGAGGAGAGAGATAACCAAGGCCAGTACATTGTGTACGTTCAGGCGAGTAATTTTTTGAAGGACCTCATGCACCGTAAAAAACTTGTTAGGGAGCTACTGGCATCAGTGCTGGTTCCGGAATATTTGTTATATTTTCAGTGATAAATATCGATTTGTTTTGCGTGGCGTTAATAACAGTTCCTGTAAATTTAATCAAATCCATCCATCCTTTGCTTTTTGAGTTATATTACAAACGTAGAGGCAGACCCCGGGCAAAAACATAACCTCTTAGGCGGAGGTATGTATTTCGACCAACTAACCAAACTACGCACGACCTTCATGAAATAATTATTAGACGACATAGATGAACCACCACACGAGTCACAAGTAACGCGCGGTGGTACAGAAAATGCACCATGCACCTACAAATAAGTAGTGCTTGATCCGGGCAGTAGTTCAAATTATGCTATTTTTTATGCGCCACCGTCAAAATAACTTTAATTAGCATTTAAATACCAAGTGTAAACATTTGGCATCAAAAACAGCCGCCACTTTCAGTACAGCTCAAAGTATTGTAGACGAAGCACTTAAAAATTATGCATAACTTTAAAGGAAAGTTTGTACGCACTGAGTGCTTTTCTTCTAGGAATTTCTGCCCCTAAAAGGGCTAAAAGTTTGGAATGTATGCGACGCAGCGTTTTCAGAAGCGGATCATGACCTTCCTCTCCGTGAGGTACTACACTGAGAAAAAATTTGGATGCACAGAGGTGTTAAATGAAATAACAGGTACTGACCTTCCTCTCAGTGAGGTACGCCATGCCATTAGCGACCTGCCAGGCCCAGCACACGAGCTCCGACGTAGTGAAAGGGCAAGACAGACCAGGGATGGGGGTGCCACCCGAGTATACAGGTTTGCCTTCCGAGTCCACCCACATGTCTGAAGAGCAATAGCAATAACTTTCAACATCATGTATAGCATAAAAAGACGTGATAAAAGCACAGCAAATACAGCTCAAGGCGGAGTCCATGACTTGGCGGTACGAAAACATTTTCAAGTTGCACCTGCCTACGTGTATTATGAATCGCATGCTGGCTGTAGGGCACACACATTGCTTTGGCGGAAATTGTGAGCACTAAAATATCTAAATTAAATTTTACACGATCGCAGGTTTACCACTGCTTAAAGTTCTTCCATGGAGAAAACTAGAGTGTTTAGGGTTACGGACATTGCTAATAGAGGCGGGTATTTTGACGTATCACGAATATATACCGTACATGCATAAAGGTACCTCGATAGCACCAGAGAGTAGTTAGCATGCGTAAATCTTCTGGAAAAATTATTTTATTGTACTTTGGCGAGGCAGTGCAGCTTGCTACTGTGTGTAAAGTAAAAGTGTGGATTTTGCAGTTAGCTACCTGGAATGTAAGAACAGTTAGTATCAGCTATAATAGTCATATCCATGGCTGAACTACGTAACAGGTTAACTCACGCGCATGTAGCGTTTTAAAACCCCGCCCATTCCTTTTCAGCTGTGACGTCATGTGCTATATAAATACGGTGAGCGTGGGCTTCCATGAAGAAAAAGAAGGATAATCATTGTGCGATGCAAAAAGAAGTATGCTAGAAGCAGGGCAACAAAGTGTCAAATAAATAGGTTGAAAGACGAAGAAATCGATTACAACAATATAGCTACGGCTTCCTAAGTATTGATATAGCTTATTTTGTCGTCATCATATATCATTTTACATACTAGTGAACTACGCCATGAACAAATACCGCGGAAGAACATGGCTTACAGGAAAAAAAACTACAGAACTACAGCTGCATACGTATTATCGGTGAAGTATTAAACGCTCTAGAAGTAATTGGAAGTCCAAATTTATAAACTATACTTGTGAAATTTGTATTTTAAAGAGCTTTTTTTCTCATCAAAATATTACAAATTGTCGAACGGAGGAGTGTTTTTTACTAGTTCAAGCTTCATATATCAGTCGTTCAAAGGCGGTCCTTCATGAAATTAAATAGTTTCCCCGTCGACATACATTTTTTCGAGCTTTTCGAGAGAAACGTAATTATTAGGGCACCTTGACTAGAAAAGCGTTCAAAGTCTAACATAGAAAATTTTGTTTCAAGTGTCATGACTTCTTTGAGAGAAATCAGTGTTTTCTGTGGTTACTTAGAAAAATTTGTAGAGGCAGCTGAATGACTCATGATTACTACGTAGTAGTTCATCATTTTGCTTTAGAAAAATGTTAGAAGCACAGTAGATATTACCGGTGAGAGCGAAAACTTAGTATACTCTTTTGCTGCCAAAACTCACTATTTTTACTACTCCGGAGCTTTAGGAGAATGAAGAAGGTTCACCAAGATCTTTCTTTCCGTGTTTAAAATAACCAAACATCAAGTATAGCCCATGGTATCGGAAATAATGGTATAAATGAAGCAGGAACACTATTGATACTTGTGCAACACCGACGTTCCTCGCTCCACCTGACATTATACGAGGAGCTGCGCAGAACCGTCTCAAAATGGTCAAGCAATGAGTTAACCTGTTACGTAGTTGAGATGGCCTAAGTAAACTCGAGAGTAAGGACTGGTTGTACTAGCTATTGTGATCATATAGTTGCTACCTGGAGAATAAAGACTAGAGTAGCTACTAGACTACCAGTTACTGTGGTCATATAGTAGTTACCTGGAGAATAAGGACTGGTTGTACTAGCTACTGTTGTCATGTCCGTATGCATGAGGCTGTACGACCCAGCTATGGAGGTCCCCGTCATACGGCGAGAATCTTTGGACGACACAGAACTCTCCGTTGTAGTTCTCAGTCGAGGTATGGGCGACATCCCGTGCGCCACATAGGGGGGCGGCGCCATGGAAGAAGGCGTCGGGGGCGGGCCCAGGTGTGTCACGACGGCTTGATTGACGTACGGTGACGTGTGCCGGATATCGGCAGTGACGTATTCAGGAATTGAGCTCGGTGTGGGGGGGAGGGAAGACTTGGGCAGCATGGGATAGGGGGACCTAGGTGAGGGAGAGGCCTCGTCGCGAGGCGGTGTCGACGATGTTGGGGCAACGGAAGCCATGACACCGTAGCCGGGGTTGCCCGCGAAAAAGCCAGGGGCACCAGGGCTCTGTGACCAAAACAAAGCTACGTAAGTACAACACATGCTGGGAATGTTGCGATTATACTCCGTGTTTATATACTTACTGAGAAAGCGATGGCAATATTTAATCAAACACAAGCTGTTGCTGATACAGCCAGGAAACAGACACACTTATGCAGCAGCATTTAACAAAAGCGTATCGTGAAGGAACCAAGGTGTCACCAGTACAGGAGAATTTCGAAATTGTCTTTCCCCACGGTACGGCCGCAGCCTAGCCCTGCACGATCCTATTTACATTAGTAATTTTAGGAACAGAGGTGGATGAAGTGATTAATTATGGTAACAAAGTGCCCGGTAACGGGTCAAGCCTGTCAACGCACCTTTGGGGAGGCAGGCGACGCAGGCTGGCTCTGCCGCAGCTGAGAAGCGCGGCCCTTGGGTGGATCGTCCAGCACGAGCGGCTGGTCAGTTCTGGGCAGCAGGTAGTCGTCCCCGTCAGTGCCGGACGTGCTTGGCCTAAGGCGGCCAGTACAATTAGCACTTGGTCATTGTATTAACTGACGCTTTTTATACGAATGTTAGCGCTGTACAGTTGCATTACAGAGGCAAAACTATTCAACGTTACATACAAATCAATGAGCCTTACAGTAACTGCCGCGAGTTCAAGTCTCTCCATCGTCACCACTGATACTCAACGGAGAACTTCGGCAAACAAAAACAAACAAACAAACAAACAAAACACATTTATTTCTCATATAGAGACTGTGTCCAACAAGGTTAGGACTGTCGGAAATTATTCAAAGACTCTACCTATCCTGCCTTCTTAAAACAGCAAAGAGACAACGAAGCGGAAGATAAAGCACGATAAACCGGGTCGCGCATACAGCTCCGCGATCGGCCCTTCATCGTACCTCTGTTGCTTCCTTCCGTCCTCCACTCCCTGCCCCTACTCAATTCTTTCCTTTTGCTTATATCCCGTCTTGCTGTCGCCGTGCTATGTGACAAATACAAAGTGGCAGTGGAAGTCAACACTTTTAATAATTGCTTGTCATTTGTTTTCTTCAGAGATCATATTCTACTGTACCCACGTCTGTCCTTTCATTCGATATTTATGCACTGCACACGTTTCGCCTACATACAGTAGTTCAATTACGTCTTGTCTGTCGTGCACATTATTCGGTCAAACTGAATAAACTGCACTTCTGGATTTTCGACATTTCAGACATAAGTGTGACATGAATTAGTATGTAAGAACATCAATAATCATATTTACGATGGGGGATATCCATTTCTGATGTTTTTAACAATGTATTCACTGAAATTAATATGTAAGATACTTAAAACCATTTTTCCGACGAGCAATGTACATCCGCCATCTACAGCCATCCTGTGCAACTACGTAACAAAGAACAATCACGCCCGTAGGCCGTATCGCATGTTATGCATTGTAATGACGAGTGGTGGTTGCAGTGAACAACGTTGGGCTATAATACAGAAATATACAAAAAATTGATGCTGCAAACGACATTTTCATTTGTCACGGAGTGTTGCCAAGTGTTGTGAAATGCACCTCTTGCGGTCAGAAGGCAATAAACACCTATAGGGACAATCTGTTTTTTTCAATATGACCACAATTCATTAAGCGCCCTGGTATGATACGCCCAACGGCCGAAGATAGCGATTCTGATAAATGAAGCTGGAAAAGAGGTAAGTGTGATCTTATTTATTAATTCAGCTAAATTTTGCAGTTGAATTAGCATTTAAGAATACTGAAATTAACATTTTGGGTGGGGAAAGATTTTTTTCAGCTACAACGAGACTTTTACTCATAACGTTAGGTAGGCTAGGACTGGTTCTGCTAATATCCTATAAGGAATATAAATTAAAGTTTCATGTATGTCAACAACTCTGCCCCTACATGGTTATTAGCTGAACCAGTCCTTGCCTACCTAACCTTATGAGTAAGAGCTCTGTTGTAGCTGAAAAATCTTTCCCCACCGACCTTCTTGTGTTCCCTGCCTTCTTTCTCATACCTTCCGCCACACGCCCGACCCCCTCCGGAGCCGCCCCCTACGTAACAAAAAATCGCTGAAACTTCCAAACATTGACTTGAAAAAATTCAGCGGTGATCCTCTGGAATGGCCTGCGTTTTGGGATCTATTCAATTCATCTATTCACGAAGGCAAGGATATCTGTGAGCCTGCTAAATTCTATTGCATGGTTAGTCAACTGAAAAGCGATGCTGCTGTGCTGTTACGCGATTTCGATCATAGCAAGGAGGGCTATTTGGAAGCGGTTGCCTTACTGCAAAGGACGTACGGCAAACCTAAGCCACTCATTCAAGCTCGGTTACACGCCCTATTCGATCTCGAGTCACCACAGCCTAATGTAGATCAAATTCAATAAGATTAGCCTACCCTTAAACGTTCTTGCTTTCTCTTTTCTAGGATTGGGACCGCCCAACTCCAGGATCAGCAGCCTTGGACGGGAGCTTCTTAACATTTGTTTGTTCCCTAAACTTAAAGTTCCCATGTCGAATTGTCTCCCTAGATTGATAATAAAGTTTGATTGCTTCACGAATTTACAAGCTTTTCCCTTTTAGGCAAGAAAGTCACGTATGAAGAATCATTTCTAACGGAAGAATCGATGAATTTAAATAAACTTGAGTAGTAGAGACTTCCACAGTAATTTGAATTCGGGATTTCAAAAGAAAAGATTGCGAATAGTTTCGACTATTATCCTAGCTTTTTCTCCTTTTTGTGTACCATACGATTAATATACTCCAGTTTTTGTCTAGTTTGGCTACAGTTTTTGTGAATTTATCAAAAGTCTAGATGCGTAAATTTGTTCAAAAGTCTAAAATTGCAAATTCGTCAATAGCTAAATGCAAAGTTATGAAACGTCTCAATTTGCAAATCAACCACAAGTCTGGATGCGAAAGTTACGACGCATCTCCACACTAAAATAGTCCTAGGTTGGGGCCCCTGACGAGACTGCCCATCCTACCTGCCCCGCCAGTTGTTATTGACGCCAGGAGACAGAGGAGACGTGGCGCTGTTGGGAGGGGCGCTCACAATGCTGCTGTTGATCATGTCCGTGTCAGGGTCGATCTGATTGATGAATCGTCGCCGGTAGCGTTGCAGTAACTTGAGCAGATCACCGTACTGGCAGTACTCCACCAGTATCCAAACTTCACCTGAAACAGAACACACGGTTTCTCACAGTAGAGGTTTTCAAGAGATTCCGCACGGGCCACTTATGTAAGATGCCTAACTCCGCATGAAAGCATACAAATAAACAATACCATTTGTTTTTGAATTTCCAAGACATGTTTTCTCCAGCAGCCAAAATTTACCTGAACAAAACAAACGGTAGTTAAGCAGTAGTAGAAGTGGGGTGGGTTACTATTGTAGGGATGGCACTATTACTTTAATAGCTAACGAAGAGCTGACCGGTACAGTGTGAAGACTGAAGAACATAGAAATTCCAGCTCCTAGAGCACGACTCCAAGAAGTACCCCCCATCCAGCTTATTGGACGAGTGACCGCAACTGAAGTAACAATCTAGCATCATACATAGGTATCCTATGAGGACAACAGTCCTTAAAAGCTAATCCTTTTCTGCCACAGGATAGCATGAGGTTTGCTGCAAACGTGCTGTTGTTGCGAATAAGTATTTATCTTGGGGACGTTAAGAGGTTGAGGAAAAGAAGCTGTAGCGCACGGACATTACCGTCCATATAAAGATAAAAAGGATATTCCTGGCGTTGCTTTGCTAAGCGATGTCCGCGTTAGGGCTGGTTATGGTAAGTGAAATGGGTTAGTCGGCGTCTCGGCATTGGGTTGTCTGGTTTTGAGTAGGTCAGGTAGATCGTAAGCCTAAATAGAATTCACGGTTTAATATTAAATAACAGTCGACAGAATTAAAATTTAACGGTTCGGGACTAAGAATCCCATCCTCAGAAAAAAAGGTTAAGAGTACACGCAGTTTACAGCGGGAGACGCAGTGTACTCTTAACCTTTTTTTCTGAGGATGGGATTCTTAGTCCCGAAACGTTAAATTTTAATTCTGTCGACTGTTATTTAATATTAGACTCTTTGCCTTAGTGAATTCACGGTTTGTGCAGACGATGAAGGCTATTTGGATCACACACAAAGAGCCAAGTATTTCTTATTCACGGATTAAACCAGAAGCTCACCCTGACGAATGTTGTCGGTGCAGGCCCCGAGCAAGTTCACGATGTTCACATGTTTGCCGATGAAGACCATAATTTTCATTTCAGAAATGAGAGCTCTGATCTGAGCGACGTCTTCCGCAGACTTGGGCATCTTGACTGCCACGGGCGTAATGTCGTCCTGGGGGCGTCCGTGCAGACCCTTCACGTCAGCCTTCATCACGCACCCGAACGCGCCACTGCCCAGCTGACGACCTGTATAATACATCAAAATACGCAATTATTTCAGCTATCATTTCGCACAAGCTGTTGTTGAGCCAAGGTGCAGTGCTATGGACGCTAGTACGAACCAAGGAGCTTCAATAGAAAGGAGGGGGCCAGGAAGCTCGTCTGTGAAGCTCAAAAGTCGCTTATGGTTGCAGCCAGTCGCCGTATGCACCAATCGCATATCAGTAAAGAGTCGGGTATGGCTGTAGCCAGTCACCGTATGAACCAATCGCATATCACTACATCGGTTTATCTGCTGCTCCCCCGTAAAACTCACTGCTCCCCAGTCACTTCCACCAATGAGATTCATGAACGCGTCTCACAGCCACAAAAGATCTGGTTGGCTAGGTGGCGAACCTGTGATTATGTCGCAGGGCTCCCTCCTCCTCTATTGAAGCTCCTTGGTACGAACAAACTCAAATAGACCCCTAAAATACTGTAGTAACTAGCTCAAGAGAGGCCACCTGCTCTAATAGTAAAGTTTAGAGTTTAGAGTGGCTCATGTGCACAGCTACGTGCACGATTACATCAGTGTAACAGCTAATGTTTGATAGCTATTCACTTGAATTGAACGATTAAGTCTCATTATACATCTAACCAGATATCACTCTAAATTTTGAATTGCTATGTTTTACCGCAATTTAACTAAAATCAGTGTACTGTAGTAATAAAACCTTACCTGTCCCAATGGTACATGTTACTGGAACTGTGAATTCTGAGTATACGTCACACATTAAGAGCACTCAATTCCATGAATAAGTAATAATATTGGTATGAAAATAATATTCGCTACATCAAACATGGTAAACATCGTGGTCAAAGTGTTACCTTTACAAAGTGTTCGAGCAACCAAGGTACAGGAAAAAACACGATGGACGTACCCATTTTGACGGTAGCCCTGGGAACCTCGTAGGATCGGTCATACGGCAGGTTGTGGGCCTGTTCAGTGACGATGAGGTCAGGGTTGAGCATTTCGGCGCGGCCTCCCAGCAGCATTTCCTTTTCTGCCAATTCGAGCTTACGTAATCGCCGCTCCTTTCGCTCCTTCAGGAGTCGCAGTCCCAGGTATAGTGAGACTACGAGGAAGACGAGAATGAAGACTCCAGCAATGCCCAGGATGACAATTATCTTCGTATTCTTCGGTTCTAGGAAGAAATGACATGGGAGGGTATGAGTAGGCGTAGCCTCAAGCCACAGTTTTTGTCATGAACATCAGCAGTTCAGAAATGTAAAGAAAAGTAGGGCAAGCCCTTGAGAATTGCTATTATTCGAGTTACGTTAAGCTTTCCTAGCTACAGAAGATGCTTTTCATAAGAGGAAGGGGGTTTTCAAAGGACACGTAGAATATCAATACAAACGTATAGCCATTGCACAAAGATGTACCCACACAAGATCAGCGTGTTGGGAACAACTAGTAGGAAATAAGAAAAAAGAAAAACAGGAGAAGATATTAGTAGGAATATGGAAGGGGAAGGCAGAAAATGGACACTAAGAAAGAGGTCCCGAGAGGTAACCTATCGGGTTGCAAAGAGGGGGGGGGGAGAGTCACAAGTCACTATCTTACTGAAACATACAAAAGAGCCGCGTTGTAATATCCTGAGTCACATTTTCTTGACCTATTAACCTAAGCAGTCCCACATCCACTCCAGTAGGTGCATCCAACAATTGAAATATATACTCACACTGCGCTTAATAGAAGGATATACACAGTCTTGACTGACGCTTTATTGAGCGGCTGAGTAGCTCGCTCATAGGAAGAACAATATCGGTGTAATCACATATGATCACTTGCCCGACAGAAAGTGAACTGACTACGAAATCACAAATATATGTATATAATTTCGATTGGGCACAGAAATTAAGCATTCAAGGCCTTACTTGTTCGGAACTTCACGCAAGTGCGCTGCGTTGGCGCCGACCCGCGGCCAATTGAGTTCCAGGCATTGGCCCTCAACAGGTTACCCTTAAGACTTGCAGAAACTCAAGCTAGCTCTGTATTATAGAATTTTCAGCCGGCTCAAGGTAAACAATTTCCTCTAACACTTGCGATGCGATTCAAATGTTTTATTCTAAGTTTCTCTCTGAAGTTTTAGGACAAGCCTTAAAGGCTGAATTTTAATGACTAATCGACCGCGCCTACAGACTCTGCAGCAACAAAAGCAACACATATTTTGAAATAGGAGGACTGATATAATGTCTTTGCTTAAATTTAATGCGTTACCGCAATAGTCATATTAGCCCTTCAATACGATTAACGGCAGCAGTATGTATTCATTACCGATATAGGCAATGGATACACTTCCACTTAAAATAATTTCAATCATCAAATAGAGTTATCTTAGTTTCTTCATTACAGTTTTTTCAACGATTATTTAGAGGGTGTGCAATTTCAGCCCCACCAGAGATGTGATGCAATTATAAACCCGCGCTGAGGCCCCCAGAAATGTTTGCTGTGGCCCACAAAAAGAAGAATGTTACTTCGTCTGTGAGAGGTTACCGATTGCTAGACGGTTATTGAGCGGTGGGTAACACAGGTGGGGCACAGGTAACCCTAGGGTTGTGATTGCAACTTGCCTCTGTACTCACATTCACTCTCGAATGCTTGCCACGACGGCAGCAATCTACTCTCGATTGTCTCCTTGGACAGCAACAATTTCTGAACCGGACAATGACTTTTGGTAGCAAGTCAATTCAGACAAAAGTTTTCCTTTACCTCTGAGGGTAAGCGAAGCAGTTGTAGTTTCCCCTTTCCACACCATGACACACGAGTAGGTGCCCACCAGCTTGTCTGTGAAGACAGGGATGTGCAGCAGTGTGCTGTTGAACATGATGATGCCGGAGTCTTCCTCAGCGTTGTCCATCGTCAGTTTTGCATCGTCCTATGGGCAGAATTATTTTATTACAATAATGCTGAGTAACACATTTCCTGCATAACTGAGAACAGTTTACGTTTGGTTCGAGGGCGCTCTGTTGACAGGAAACAATTTCATGGAGGTTTTCTCAATTTTCCACCAGCCCATTTGAAAATTTAAGGGCGCAGTCAAGTGCCGCGTGGTCTATGTTTCAGACTATGTATGAAGTGTCCAGTTTCGACTCGTACACTCACGACACGAAACCAACAGTATTATTAGTTTGAAGAGAAGTTCAAGGGTCCGTTTCCACAACAAAGGCAAGCTAAAAGAGGAGTCAAATAATGGACACATAGAAGGGGTGTCAATAGAAACGTGGAGCCCATGCACGTAGGTGTGCCGACGCACAGCACGACACCAACATACCCGGAGCCAGTGGATGGTAGGCGGGGGGATGGCGTAGGGCTCGCAGATGACATCGAAAGACTCGCCGGGTTTGACGCTCGCCACAGCCCCGCCCACAGCGACATTGCTGCTGCTGGAGAGCTCCACGCTGCGCTCCTCTGCGGCAACAACAGTAGCTTATTTATGAAGCACTATAAGGGGCAGCATCACTGGGAAGATGTAAGGCGGGGACATGGGATAACTCCCGCCAACATTTTGTAACACTTTACCATACCATAGAGATCCACAGTCAGAAATTACATGGTAACGCAAGCGATATTCGGAAACACATATTTAGATGGACCAAAAAAAAACTATTTTTGATTCCTGCGATATTCTGCAAAAATTTAAACGATTCGTTAAAATCAACATTGAAATTTTCGTAGCAATCGAAACGTTTATACGTTTAACAATATGTGAACAAACGTGATTTGCAAAGAAGTCTCACCTTCTACCGACACATCAAGGGTTTTACTGAACTCAGCGCCGCCGGACCTCTCTTCGACGGTGCACTTGTAGGTGCCAGCGTGGGAATTGGTGACGACGTCGAAGTGCAGACTGCAGCCGCTGTAATACCCAGGGTGGGTGCAGTTCCCTGATGCTGGATCTGGACAGGAGGTTGTAACTTTGGAGTTCACCTTGTATACTTTGACGGAGTTCAAACGAAACGTAAAGCAGGTTCTCACGACAGACTATTAGTTCATATATGCAACTCACTGTCGCCATAAATTGCTCTGCCCGTTCAATGAGACTCTCCAAAATTGAAGGAATATCCGAAAATTTTCTAGCTACGCTGGCTGATATGAGGATATTGTAAGGCGTTCCTTAACCAAACCCTCAGGAAGCTGGACTACCAGGACACAACACACATTTCGGAGGCTGAGTAGTAAACATAGGCAACAAACGACTGAAGTGTAAACCCACATTCATGGAATCTGTACGAAACTCTAACATTTGGGAAGGACATCCCGGCAAGACGCAGACCAAAACATAAAATATTACTTTATATAACTAGTATATAGACACGAAGAGTAGAAATCCAAGGTTGTAGAAGATTGCTGTTGCTTTATAGCCTGCAAGAGGGTGGAGCTTTAGCGCCGCCCTCTTTGACCGCGTTGAGGAAATTGGTTGAGGCTTTTCGATCCTGTAGCAGAGTGCAGCAGGCCCTGGTCTACGCTTCCACTGCAAAGTGGGCCGCACTTTAGTCAGACCAGAAATCTTGAAGGGCTCAAATAGCGGAGCGTTTGAGTGAAATGCAGAAGGTTACACTGCACTGCGAGGGAAAATTCAGAAGCACTTCGGTGCTAGTGGTCAACGCAACAAGTTAGGTAGCGATGCAGATCCAATTCTTTCGAGAAGTGACCGCAACAAGGAACATTTGCTCTAGCCCCAGGAACGAGGGACTTGCAAGTAGCAACTATAAGCTGCACATGTTCCCGAGGCAAATACTTGTTAGTCGCTTTGTACAACACGCTCAAGGAATGAGTTGTTGGTATTCTTACAGACCGCAAAGGCAGAAAGTTTAGGAGGAAGTCGGAATTGAGGTTGCCAGTCAATCCATCAAATATAACAACAGCCTAGCCTGTTGATACTTCAATGCCTCTCGCACTATACTACATCAATAGCGTGTTAGTCAAATTCTACAGGAAGATGTTCCCTTTCCCAACTTCCTCCCTGGTTTGTGAGGGAAGGTATAGCATAAAATCAAGCTTCAATGTCTTTTCTGTAAGTTCTTCATACAGACACGGAAAGTTAGTAATTACAGTAATGTACATTTGAAGATTACGATAGAATTAGATTGTTAGATGTGATCGCTAGCAGTAGACGGACGAATAGCCCCATTGCCAGAGAGCAGCAGACGGGTTGCAACATTAACTTCAGGCGATAATCGAGTTAGACAAAGAGTGATACGTTCGGACTGATTTATGGCCATCGCCTCATATGAGGGAAGATTATATAGCAATAGAAACAATATCAACTCCTTGGGATCTCCAATGCCTGGAGGTTATTACTTCCAAATTGAAAGTACTGTATTTGAAAAAACTATTTCGCAAAACGGATTAATAGCAGAGTATACATATCGAAACGGCCGACCGAATTGAGTCTCAAGGCATATCTAATCGAACTGTACTAAAACGACGCCTCGTGTTAGCATGAGTGAGGCGTGATAGCGTTAGCCAGTATAATTTAGTGTGACGAACTGCGGGTGCTGTGGCGGTTGTAATTAACTACAGGTGCACCATCGACTGAACTAGTTCAATTGAGAAAAGCTAATCTCGTTAGTTGAAACATAAATTTATCTGAATCTTCAGTCATAAACTCTTTAAATCTAGTTTCAGCCAGTACTCCCAAACCGATTTACCTCAAGATGCTTTCTCCTGCTCTGCATGACTGAGTAAGAAGCTGTGAAATTAATGACTGAAAATTGAAAAAAGTGGCAAAAAGCGCTCGTAACAGAAGCTTGGAACCAGTTCAAGCTAATGAGATTAGCTCATCTCAATAGAAGTGTTCCAATCAGTGACGGCTAATTCGCTTATACCGGGTTGTGCATGACATAGGGGATGCAATGGTAGTGTAAGAGTGACGTGCGTTGGACCGAGTTGACATACATACGAGTAAACAA
Source organism: Parhyale hawaiensis (assembly GCA_001587735.2). Lineage (NCBI taxonomy): Eukaryota > Metazoa > Arthropoda > Malacostraca > Amphipoda > Hyalidae > Parhyale > Parhyale hawaiensis. Next base: position 485,148 of record LQNS02277718.1, on the reverse strand, counting down.
ATGTTAACATTTGCCTTACCAGGAACCCTTGATGGCAGCGGCGCAAGGTTAGGCTTGTGGTAGAGTGCGCTGGTGGCGTTGCAAAAGATATGGAAAGGAGAGCCCCGGGCGACGGTGATCCGCTGCGAGCTACTGGAGATGATCTGACTCTCACCGTTGTGGTCGATGTAGCCAAACACCCAACGGTCGCTGAGGTCTGCAGAAGTTGTTTTGTATCAAGACTTCCCCACGTAATGGCCACATCACTCGCCTAATCTGAATCCTATTCACACCAGGCGACTCTAGCAAACTTTCCCTCCGATCAGCTGACGAGAACGGAAACAAACAGCAATTCGAAGGTCACATTGTAAGAGCTTTAAGTTACACTGCTCTGTTTGATAGTCCAAAAAAATACACGATCACGAAGTTGTTTTTGGTCGCAACGCTTTTAAGCAGTACAGGCAGGTCCAGACGACCGTGTTGTGCCTTACTTTAAAACTGTAAGGCTCCGTATGTTCAAGAGCGTCCTCGTAAGCCCAACTGTGTGGCTACCAATCAGATTTACAATAACGTTCAACGTCACGTCAATTGGTTACATGAATGTCACTTAAGGTGCTTAGTATATCTTCCCCAGCGTGAAGTGAATTACAACTCTCACAACAACAAAGCATTAAGACCCTGCGAAATACGAATGCAAGGCAAGAGACTCGTGTGGGCCCGCCTCAACTCTCCTACTAGCAGAGAATTGACTGGACGAAGGTGCCCATCGGAGCCTCTGAAGCCCAAGTCCTATTCCCAAATTTATAAATTATTTGTGTAGTTACATAGCTGCACTAAACCGTGAACACGTGATGGAGGGTCAGCCCGGAAATAATATTCGTGATAGAACATCGGAACACAGTCAGAAGCAGACTTCCCAGGCCTGTCATTATGACACAGGAACAAAGTGCAAGAGGTGGATATCACCTGCGAACTCGGTGAGAGCCAAGATGTTGCCGTGTCTATATTTGCATGTGCGTCTTTCCACCGAAAAGTTGCCACAAGGAACTGAGCTATCATCACAATTACTTGCGGGTAGTCGGGTGCCCTGAGCTAAATGTGAAAAAATGCCAAAACTGTAGGCTTAGCACTCTGCCAGAGCAATGGTCTTACGCCACGAGGCGTTCTAGTTTTTCCAAGGGTTGGGCATAGGCAAAGGCGAAAGGCTAGCTGCATTAAGCTCAACAATTATACATAAAGAAGAGGTATAACGAAGCATAGCGAAAGACAACTCGCCCCATCGGAAGCAACACTGAGTAAACGAAGCCTCCAATCTTTCGCTCTTCTTGGGGAGCTTTTCTCAGGATTGATTACTAGGTAGCTTACGCCCGCATTTCCATAGCCAAGGAGATCTAACAGAAGAAAAAGAAGGAAGATACATGTAGTATGTCGAAAGAAACGTAGAAGCCATCCATGAAAGTGTTCCCACACAAAATCAACACGCATGGGAACAGCAAGTCGGGAAAGAAAAGGAATAACAGATGAAAGTGAGATCATAAGATGTATGAAGGAAGCAAAGTAGGCACGAAAGATATACGTGTCAAAAGCCTAGTTAATGGCTAAGGCAACCTACAACACGGAAGTACCATCTCGTCTATGCTACACGAGTAGGTACATGAGTAGTATAACTATGAAAAACTTTGCCGTTGGAAGAAGTTTCTTGCCCGTCAGTAATAACATTTCTGCTATATAATCCATCACATCGGCAGGGAAAGACAATCAAACAATCTACAAAAATATGTTTATTATGTAGCGGAAAATCACGGAAAAGTTGCCGGTGCTTCGGGCAAGACTGACCTGTAACGACCAGCGGCTTGTCGTCTGCGTATTCCTCCCCGTCCCGGGTGACCTTGCACTGGAGTTTGCTGGAGTCTGTGATGTTGCCAATGCTGTCCACCGTGTACTTTATTTTGTTCTCCGCCAATTGTTCTTGATTCGTCTGAAAAATTAATACGCTTGGATGCAGAAATTACAACAATCTTCGTTAGTTTCAGCTCCCTGAGCACTCTAAGGGAGCCCCCAAAAAGCAGGGGACAGATGGTGCGCCACAGAAAACGAGGCACCTACCAGCCTACGAGGAGCACAGATACATACACTGCATTTTGATCAAACGTCGATACAGTTTTTTCAAATCGACATAGCAACCGCAAACAAAAATTAACTTCAATAATGCATGGAATGCATCTGTTGGCGAGAAGCACGCGTACATGTGTACTGCTCGATATTAATTTGTAAAAGTGATTTTGATTACTTCCGTGTCATTTTGGCGTCCTAAAATCCACGATTGTCATCTATCGTTATCTCTAGCAACGAAGTGGAGCATTATTTCCAATTTAAACTCTTTCTGTTGTATTACGAATAGTTAACTCTCCGTTTGAGGTTTGAATGTTAGCTGGCTTGGAATATATTTTATAGAAGTTTTTCATTGTCGCCTTCGAACTTGGAGCGGCCCGTTGAGTGTAAAGTATAGCGTTTGCCATGCCCTGTTGTGCTATTTCGCTATGTGGATTCTCTCTCTGGCTGCATTATTCCAGCACACGGATTCCTAATCTTTCTGCGTTATTTCGCTACTTGGATTTTTTTGTCCTATATTGTGTGGCTGCAGGAGAAAGATTTCACAGCTAAATAGCCGAGTCTGAGCAAGCCAGGGTTTAGCTGAGGTTCAGACGCGGGAGATGCTCACCGTTAGGCCGTCAAGTTCAATGTCGGGAGGCGGACACCTATAGAAGGTTTTGGAACAGTTGCCGATGAACCAGGACACGGCGTCAGGCAGCGGGCTGGCCACCACAAGGCAGGTGATGTTCCCCACGGTACCAGGAGGTACAGACGAGGGCACGTGGAGCTGCACGTCGGGCTTATCTGCGTACACGTGTACCAATAATGTACATCGTACATTATTTATACTGACGCTATTATCATTATCATATGAACGCATTCCTAGTTCCAGTATCCTTACGCCGATGCCACACGCTAGTCAAAAGAACGAGTATCGTCGCCTTTTCGTCCGAACGTTATGTTGAACTTTTGTAAACACAACATTGAGATTGCCATGAAATGGAGTAAAAATGTTTACCGTCAGTTCAATTTAATCAGCAAGTGCCGTTACTTAACTTTCGGGCATATCATTATATCTGGGAGCGCAGTGGAGGGATTTATAACTCAAAATTCTTTGCTAGTGTGTGTTACTTAAATGAGCGCATCAACACATTCGGACGAAAAGACGACGATACTCGTTTTTTTGACTAGCGTGTGGTGGCGCCGGCGTCAGAAATCCAAAAGAAAGCGTTCACCGAGGTCCTAATAAGGTATAAAGATAGGATATGGTGAATATGAACTGAAATTAGGGAATCACTGATGGCAGTAACAAACTGGATAAGAAAAAGAACACTAAAAACGATATGTACACCATATGATCAGCATCAGCCGTAGAGGGGACATTAAAGTTCCAAGCCACAAGCTTCATTTGACAAGACTTTCACTATCAAGAGCTGCCCAAAACAACAGTCGAAACGAAATTTCTTAACCAAGTCGCAGAAATTGTAGTCAAGGTCATACTGCGCTTTCAGAATTAAATGCAACGACCCAAATTGGAAATTGGAAAAAAGTGAAACCTAATTCATTTCGCTTAACTCTGGTTTGGATTTCGTAATATGTAAGGACTCTAAAATTCTAAGGTTGATAAAACTGTTTCACTGCCTATTATCTTAAAACTGTCTTCCTTGACTACACTATTGCACTGTGTTGCATGATCCCTAACGCTAGACTGAACAGGATGCGTTAAAATATTGCCAGTTCTCGGACTTCTTCCCATGTGATCATGCGCTCGCACACTCAAGGCACGGCTAGTGCAGCCTATGTACCTAG
>LQNS02277718.1:419974-441811 GCA_001587735.2 Parhyale hawaiensis | reverse complement strand
GCACAAGCAGCCACAGGTAACATCAGCTAGGCACAAGCAGCCACAGGTAACATCAGTTAGGCACAAGCAGCCACAGGTAACATCAGTTAGGCACAAGCAGCCACAGGTAACATCAGCTAGGCACAAGCAGCCACAGGTAACATCAGTTAGGCACAAGCAGCCACAGGTAACATCAGTTAGGCACAAGCAGCCACAGGTAACATCAGTTAGGCACAAACAGCCACAGGTATCACTATGGAGCCAAGATAAGCGAAGGGCTCCTGGCAAGTGTCAGGAACACGAGTGATAAGCAGCGAGCTGAGCTGTGCTGACACTTCTGCCAGCACCAAACCCTCAGCTCGAGCGATCATGCAGACAACAAGCCCAAATTATCTTCGCTATTCCTGGACTTCACTTGCTATTTTAACATTAGAGCATCAGGGCGCTAAAACTGACGACAAGGTCTATTTGGGTCGGTATCACTGTTGCATAACGTGCCTCTTTCTATGGTACAAAAATCTTTCAGACGAGTAACGATGAGAAGAGGGATCGTGCGGGCTTTTTTATTGTTAGGAAGCACGCCGCCTGAGAGCCTTATAACCCAATGGATTTAATAATACATCTGCCTATCTAGAGGTAGTCTATGGCATTATTTTTATATGAGAGACAATAGGTAGACTACCGTACCTACTATACCATACAACGATCACAATACAGCAATTCGTTTAATTTAGTCAAGAATCAATGTAAATTTCTAGGAACTTTCAGCTCTTGTCACAGACCCAGTGATGCGGATGTCATCATTTAATCTTTCTCTCGTGATCACCTGGAATATGGCATAGTAATAATATTAAAAAAAAAAAAAAGAGTAGCCCTGGTGTGGGGCGTAAGAGTTCCATTCCCGTCTCTAGATCGTGTCGTAAGAGGCGATTAACGCAGGGTCGACCCTAAGCGACTAACTTGGGTCTCTTCTTGTTGGCCACCGGGAGTATGAGCCGCTTGAACGATGGGGTTGCGGAAACCCTCATGTGAAAAAGTGCACATGGAAGGCAGACGAACTCTATGCAGAGCCAACGGTACCCAGAAATACTCCGGAAACTTGCTGAGCTCATAATTTATATTTACAAACCTCCCCTTCCTAGGGCTAGAGCAAATATTAGGTACTTGTAGCTCGTAATGGTTAGCTTCTTAGATAATTTGACGTGCAACTTTCTGCACTGACTGCCAGCACCGAGGTGCTACTAAATGCAGTACAGCTCTCCAAATGTAGCAAAGAATGGTGGAGTGTAACCTACTGCTGCTCACTCATGCTCTCCCCTATTTAGAATCTAAGGACTATGGTCTGACTGAGGCGCGGCCTCACTGCTTAAGCCCAGTGATAAAATGGGCCGGGGCCTGTTGCACTCGACGGTAGGATGGAAACACCTCAACTTTTTCCTGATACTATGAGGTGAGCGAAGGATGGCGCTTAAGATCTAGGTACTTCCTTGGTAGCTACCGAACAACAAAGAGAAAAGAGTATCGTGATTGTAACGACACAACAGTCGCAGCGAATGGGCTATTCAGTTTCATCTTTTTAGTCACTTAGTACTGCTCTCCATGCACTTCCCGAATTGAGCTTTGAATCTCTTTACAAAGTAATGTTAACGCAAAACCAGCGTGTAGGCGCTAACAAGAGCTGGAACTACCGAATCTTCTACCGATACCGAGTGGATCTACCGAATTATTTTCTTCAGTAGATTTGGATCTCCCGCGCCGACGAAAGAATCTTCATAACCCTCCATGAACCACCGATCTTCTTGGAAGACATTAAAAAAATCCCAATGATTTTGGTGCAGTTGAGCTTTTTCATGCTGTATTGCACTGCATTGAAGTGAAGAGCCGTTACGCTTTGAGAAATGAGCGTAGTGTGTCATGCTGTTTCACTCACCGAACTCGCGTGCTTCCGAGTTAAGTGGAGCGTGAACTGCCAGTGGGTGATGTAGTTGAAGACTTGAAATAGGTGTTGTATGGGCTCTAGAATGTATTAAAAGGCTTTAAAATTGTTTTTTATGTACGTATATATAATGAATTATTAAAATCTGCCGGATGGTGTGTCATTTCCTGTGGTTAATGATTTGGTGATCTTGGGTGTCAATTTTGATCCAAAGTTGACGTTTGAGTCCGATATACGTTCGGTTGCCTCACGAGCATCGACGGAAATAGGTCTTACGCGACGTGCTTGGAGGGTGATTGGTTCGGTCGAGTTAACACGTCGCCGTTTTAATTGATAGGTATGTCCTCCCCTTTCTGGAATACTGCTCCTTAGTCTGGGGTTCTGCTGCTGATTGTCATCTGAATTTGCTTGACAGCGTGGTTCGTCGATAAGCGTTCATTCTGGATGGTGTTGTGCCTTGTGATCTGGTGCATCGTCGCAGAGTTGGTGGGATCTGCTTTCTCTAGCTATAAGATATTTAATGCCCCTAGTCATCCACAGGCCACTTTTCTTCCGGAGCCATTTGCTCGGGTGAGGTATACTCGGCGTACTTATGCTCTTTATGAATTTGCCTCGGAACCGGCACGATACCCTACAAGCCAGTATTCTCGTTCGTATTTTCCATATGTAGACGTTTCGAATGGATTTGATGGCTCTGCCTTTGCTGGTGCGAGCGTTGGTAGCTTTAAGAAATATGTATAAACAGAGCTATTCTGTTGCTTCTAATCTTCTCTTTTTTTTATATATTTCGCTTGCTGGGCTGGTTGCGTGGAGGTTTGTGTACCTTATGGAGTTCCCTCCGTTCTCACGTCGCCAGTTCAGTGTATGTATCTTTATAATAATAATATCGAAAGAAACAAAATACCGAATTATTCGGTAAATTTTTTTGGAAATCTACCAAAATACCGAACCGAATGGCCCGTTTTCAACTACCGAATACCGATACTGGCGGTACAAAAAAATCTACCGAACCCCAGCTCTGGCGCTAACGATTGACTGCAACCACTGCCAACACGTGACATGACTGTCAGAATCACGCAATGGCTTCGGATTCGTGTCATCTTACTTAACTTTAGAGATATGTATAGACGGTATACATACCTACCGTAAGTGTGATAAGGCAAATTTTTTAATTTCAGCTGCTTACACTGAAATCATCTCTATAGCTACATCTGCCATCTATATAGGTAGCTACATCAGTTTGATGTACTATTGAAATGTGGCGATAGGTAACATTTTTACCCTCGAACAAGCAGTTACACATCGATGTAGTAATACAGAGAAATGCATTACGGTACATAGGTATACTAATATTTATATTTTGTTGCTACTGATGATAAGATGGTCAGACTCTTAAAAAGTAGCCATGCTGATTTTTCAAAAACGTCGCCATCAATATATGTGAGGGCAAACATTGCACCATTCCATGCGCTGAAATGCTTTCGGAAGGTGAAACAAGCGCGTGGGAGGCATGCGAAAGCAAGCTACAGAAAGAGGAAGCAATAGCTGGCAAGAATAATAATTGTTTATGCTAACGTTGTCGACAGAAGCTCAAAACCTTTCTTTAAAAAACATACGAGTCCTAAATCGCTGGAGTGAAAAAAAATTCTCAGATAATGGTGCAACTATCTCATAAAACTATATTTTTTATTAAAAAATACATCGCTAATGGACAAATAGTATATTTACGCGGTGGAAATAATCACACGTTCCAAGTACTGAAAGGCTGCCATGCTATAGCCTACATGAAGACAGCGTAACAACTCAGACAATTGTGAGTGTTGTAGTGCGGAGAGAATTAAGGAAATAAGCGCTGTACCGCAAAAGCAAACAATGCAGAGCCGCAATATAACACAAAATTTATCATCTTTCGTTCGTCAGTTCTCCTGTTTTGAGGGGGTCGCCACGCAGACACGTATACTGAGGGGGGCTCAGCTCCCTCAGCGTCAACACCAGCCGAGGGTTAATTAGAGGGAACGCCTCACGCTTCTCACCTGACTTTGTTACGTAGCTAACTGATGCTGGACAGTAACACTCAGTCTCGGACCCGGTCCAGGTGCACAAATTATGCCGCCACTACGTCCGAGGTACCTAGGTACCGAAACTTTGTTGCCACTCTTAGGGCGCATTTCAGTGGGCAGCGAAATTACGGCTTCACTTGTCTGAAATTTCAGACCGCAACTTTTGCTTTGCCATTTTGAAAACTGTGCGGTAGGGTGGTAATGTCTCAATTACCGAATGCCCATCTATTACCGAATATAGGTAGGAATCTTATTGCGTTCGGTAATAGAAAGGCATTCGGTAATTGAGACATTACCCTAGTAAAACAGGGAAGGAATAATAATTATAATTTTGAAACCTGTAACCAGCGATGGGAGCAACGTCGAGTCTGCTCAGATCTCCAGTCTACAGAGTAAGATTAAATTTCTGAACGTCTCAAGTGTAACCGATTGAGGAAGTCGAAGCCAGCGCATCTGCCTGAAGTTATGAACAAGTCAAGCCTCAAAGGCTTAGTTTTGACGCCCAATCGAACATGCCCTTCATGTCGCGCTGAATGCGACGGAGGGTTTTCACTATTCAGCACTTCACGCTCGTTTCCGTTGGTAACGGGCGCTGTGATCGGTCGACGATTAACACTTGACAAGACCCAAGTACAGCAGACGATAAGCGTATCTGAACCGGCTTTGTGCATTCGAGGATTTGTCGACTTGAGGAGGCCTCACGAAGAGGCCTGTTAGACAGCGGCATATGGGGAAGAAATTTCCATTGAGCGGAACAAGTGTTTTGGCCTGGGAGCCCGGCGTTCGCATGACTGCTCCAAAAGACATTAAAATTTTCCATCCATGCACTGCTCAAACTTATAGAAACTATAAGAGCTTACAACATAGTTATAAATTAAGACGACAGTAGTAATGAGAGCGAAAAGGTAAACCGTGAATTAGCGAGGAGCGATTTACAAATATTTCAACTATCTATAAATGGGTTTAGACAACAAAAACTAACCAAACAATTTCGTAGCCCACGTACATATAATAACTCTATAGGTATCTCTGATAATAAAAATAAATTCTACGAAGCTGGCGCAAAATATAATCGTCAAATTATTTTAGACAGTTCAAAAAGGAATGTAAACCATATACTTCGTCCCTAAATATTTATTGCATGAAGAGCTTTTGCAATCACTGTAGAATAAAATATGACTGTGTGGTTACAGGCATGTGAGTACTTGCCACACGCATGACACGTTATTACTTTGGCTGAGCTCAGGAAATGTCACTAATTAGGAGGAAAATGCCTCAAAACCCAAAACAATTTAGGAAGAATGATAAGTAAATGATGTCCTCGTGTTTCTGCACGAAGCTGAGTATATAGTTCGTACAGCCGCAAAAAAAAATAATAATAACCTAATTATTTCCTACGCAAGCTCGTCAGGCATTGACGTAATTAACATAAAAAATCAACCAACGCTGCTGTTTTCTTCGAATCGAAAGCAGTGCTATATAGGAGGCAATTTGGTGTTGTGTGTTTGAGTGTCCGCACACAGCACTTTGGGAGCAAAGTCTGTTCGTGGTAGAGAACTCAGTGCATGTCAGAGTGTTGTCGCGTGATGTTGCGCTATAATGCGGGTTTCAACAAGAACTATACGACTTTTTTTTGTCTTGTTTTAGAAGTCTGTTCGAAATTTTCATACGAAAATGAAGTGTAACATCCAACAAGATAGCAAATGTAAAAGAACATGACAAAGAGACAATAACTGAATCGCAGGTTATAGCTTCTTTCAGAAATTGAGCAAGTTGCTGGACTGTTACTTTTTGAATACCAAAAGACAAACACCTGCAATTTAGTATTTCTTTCCGTCAAGCATTTCGACCATCTGCAGTACAGCTGGTATTCAAGTAGAAAACACCACTACTCAGCAACGATGTTTTACAAAGTGAATTAAACGCAGCATTTTAAAGAGCAAAAGCATTACAAATTTACAACGTTGCATTCAGTAACATCTTCAGTTGTTTTATAGTTCGATCAGTTTGTAGCATAAAACATTCACAAGGGTTTCACTAGCAACGTTAAAATATTTCCCCATAGGTAAAACAAGAACTTAGCCTACATCAAAAAGATCACAAGCTAGAGAGCTTTTACATACATAGGTACATTTTTACCTCTGGGTTGGGAATTTTGATATTTTTTTCTTATGCGGTAGAACATTTATTTAAAGCACAAAAAATACATTGTAAACTCATCCCCATGCAGCTATGTAGGTACCTATGTCAACACTTTTCGCCAGTTCTGCAGTACAGTTACGTCTCTGGAGCACAAGACGTCACCAAATTAACACCGTGTTGCGTTCAAAATTTCATTACCTTTGCTGGACTGCTGCCACAGATACAAATAGCTACCTCTTTAAAATAATACAAACACAACCAACACAAATTGATCACAGCTCTGGGCTTAACAATACCACCACTGGCATGCCATTTGTTTTTAAAATACCTCCATAAAATCCTATAAAATCACACATTTTCTGCTGATTGCGCTGCAGATCATGTGTTTTTTAAAGCACAACATGGCTATCACACATATGCAAGGTTGCATTCAGAAATTTCAGAAAGCACAAATCAAAAGCTGCAACTCAATAACGGCATTTTGTACTTTGTTTATAAAATGATAAGACAAGCAGACAAGCGGTGCACTTGCCTGACCTCTCCGTTGTTTATCTTAAATTTCCCGCAAGTAATTTACGCTTATCGCATCACGCGCTAAACCGCCTGCCGGGTCTCATAAACTTAATGGAAGTCAGCCCAGGTAAATATGTATCTATTTTTTTTAAGAAAAATCTTTGGGTTTGATCGCAGAATACAATCCTGCAGATCTCATTGTATATGGAGCGTATAAAATGAATGAATTAAGTATGTATTTATAAATCAATGAACTTATATGATGTGGTTATATAACGTCAATGCGTCACAAATTCGATGAACGAAATGTTTCGCCAATATACACGATAGCTACGACTTGAACTTTAGGATAAAAGTGGCGCAGGAACTCAAATTCTAACCATGAACAGCATCCAAAAACATTATAAAAGTCAGGAAATAATTCGCTCTTGGTTTTATTCGCTGCTTGCGTGCTCCGACTGCAGGTGAGGATGATGGCCGTGGCGCTAAAGCTATATATAGGGTCCTCCGCGCACGTTGGGAGGTGTGGACTAACAGGAAGCTCTACAATGGTAAGTTTGTATTTAACTTCAAGGAGGTTAATCCAAAAAGGAGTCTGAGCAGATTTGCCTCTTAAAAGCCATATATAAATAATTTTTGCAAAGAGTTCTCTGTGTGGAAAGTACGGTACGATCAAACAACTTTGTCTGACAATGATATGAAAATATCAAAGTTACTTATACGTACTATATTACTACTTCTACTACTATGAGAAGCTTATTAGAAATTTGGTTACCCACGACGCGCGTTTCGCCGTACCTCGGCTCATCAGGTGGGAGGTCGAAGATGGTCGAATTTAAAGACGTTGAAATTTGCGAAAACCTTGGTAAGGTAGCAAATTTCAACGTCTTCAAATTCGACCATCTTCGACCTTCCACCTGATGAGCCGAGGTACGGCGAAACGCGCGTCGTGGGTAACCAAATTTCTAATATGCTTCTCATCGTATTCTTCAATTGAAAATAATGCCATCTCAAGATAATACTTCTACTACTATTATGTTTATCAAAACTGTTATTATAAATTCTATCTAATCGGAAATGGCAGTACGCCTAAGCACTACAGAATATAGTCATGTCCAAAGCTTACATGCTAGTTTTTTTAAGCCGCGCTGTCACTCAACTCGTATATTAAATCTTACATTAAAGTAGCAAGCAGAAGATACCCTGAGATTGAGAGATACTTGGTAGAGTATATGAGTCAAGCTATTTCCGCACTACATGTAGCTTCTTATCAACTTGATTTTCTAACGCGAAGATAACAATGATAGCGCAGATATCTTATGTTTTATCAGCGGCTGTGCACTGTTTTCGCTTGTCCCTGGCCGGCCATACCGCCACATGGTCAGGACCGTTAATTTGTACGAGCGACATAATAATTGTATAACTAGAAGGTATACAAAATAGGATCCTTACATTGCCATCGTACACATCGTCCCCCAAAGTAAAAATCGTTAATTTACTTCATTATACGAGTGGCATTAAAGTACCTATGGATATTAAATGAAACGGACCTTTGCCATATTTTGTTTTCGTTCTTACCTATCCTGTCATAATAAGGGTGAAGGCTGTTGCAAATTTATAACTATAATATCATTACGCTAAGAATGTACATGCGATTTTATGACAAATTGTTATAGTAATTAGCTATCTAAGAACACATCCTGTCCGTGGAGAAATGAATGATTTTACTAAATACTTTGTAATCACCTGAGACAGTGACAGCATCGTGGAGTATATGCAGTTGGTATATCGGCGGGTAATATACGGTGACTGGAAAGGGTATTATTAAATATGTGGAAGTCCACAGTTTGCTTCCATATTGCAAATGGTTCAATATATTCGTTCTTACGAACAAATATCCGGACTCAAACTTATTGTACTTCTCTGAACGCGTTAGTCTTGAACATGTACCGTACCGCACCACGCATGCCCCAGTTCCCCCTACGTGAGGAAGACGCGGCGTAGAAATTTTCCGATTGTACTCTATAACGCAACAGGGTCTTATCTTACTCAATTAAATGAATTTTTTACATTGGACGGACTAACGCACCAGCGTCTTATCTTACTCAATTAAATTAATTTTTTATATTGGACGGAATAACGCAACAGGGTCTTATCTTACTTAATACATGAAATTTTCACAGATCTCCATTGATAGTAAAACTATAGGTCTGGCCTGCATTGAGCACCTATATACGCACTATAGCCTTGCTGTAGGAGTCCGCCAGGGCAGGTAGATCGATAAGTACTGGCGTTGGGGTACGGTAGAGCGCACTGCTTTTACGACAACCGTCACGCCTACTGCCGGGGCCACACTACACTGCCGGGGCCACACTACACTGCCGGGACCACACTACACTGCCGGGACCACACTACACTGCCGGGGCCACACTACACTGCCGGGGCCACACTACACTGCCGGGGCCACACTACACTGCCGGGGCCACACTACACTGCCGGGGCCACACTACACGCTCGCAAAAGCGAGGTGATGCGAGAACGTGCAGTTTGCATACCATATCTATAGGCTGCAGACTTGAAATATACTTCGAGATGACGGTGTCGTAATCATAAGAATTCCTGCCGCAAATCCTAATAAATACGACCCTCCTAATAAGAATCATGTTTTTAGCGGTTGTCAGAAAGCTGCAATCAGTATCGGTATATTGTAAGGAAAACACTGGAAGCTAATATCGTGATGCACATATAAGTAGTGATAGGTCATTTAATAATTTGCTTATCAAAACAAAATAACTGGACAGGTTCCTTACTAACAGCATTTCAATCTCAAATAATTGCTCGCCAGTCGAAACAAGCCTGTACAAATCTTTTACGAATTATAAAAACGCTCGACTCGGCCTAGGGATAGTGCAGTGATTGACGGGAGGTCCGAAGCAGAGGGCAGCTGCCAGGGAAGCTACGTATCGGGTTAAAAGAAAGGTTCATGCAGGTCTATGTCTGTGACAACCTGTGGTCGGAAATTAATGGGTTTCTGAAGGAAAAGCAAAATGTGAACCAAGATTGAGTTTCGCTGTTGGCGAGTCAAATGATGCGTGAAAAGCAGCTGGTAACTGATATGTTTGTAATGAGTCTACAGTTTTACTTCTTTTCTTGGTTAGGATCAAGGGACAGCTAAAGGAGGGGCCTCCTCAACAAGGGAAGCCACCAATGAGGGTTCTCTACTCCCTCGTGAGAAGTTCTGTGAAGAAATTCTCGGTGACGTAATCAGAGCAGTGATGAATAAGCATACCTATGTAGGAGGGGACGGTTTTATGATAGAAATGTTGCATTGGATGATGCGGGTAGAGGGGGTTGAACCCGACCTGTCGAGGGTTTAGCCGTTCGAATTGGGGGAGGCAGTTTTTAAGGTTGGAGGGCCAACAGGCAGTCGCCCTCTAGCTTGTCCCGCTAGCCTCTATTTTATACACCTAGTAGAGTGCGTTAGCGACGTCATGGCCTCATTTGCCATGGTCATTCATCACCCTGTAATGAATTGCAACTGAGTCATCTTGTGTGTCTACAACTGTCATTGTGATTCTAAAAATACAAAAGATGAACAACTAACACTGAGCCATTAATTCCAAGCCTTTTTACGTAAATTTAAGAAGCTGTATTTCGGAACAATATAACTCTTCAGTAGATCTTCCAAAAAGTCATCAACAGCAGCAACATCAACATGACAACGAATACGAATGCAAATGTGGATTCGGCATCACAGTGGTTATCGCAGGATAAGATGTCGTCATGCTAACCAATGTAGTAAAGAATTCAGAAAATATGCGAGACGAAGAACCAAGGCATTAATACGGAGCACTAGCAGCGTATCGATACTATCGCAGTATTGGTACCCGATGTATCGGCGATTTTTTTTATTTTCTTTCTTTCCGTATTGGTATCGGCAGCGAAAATGGGACGTCGCCAGCTCTAAAGAACACCAACCTTTATCTTATATGAACATTTTACTTATAATTTAAATTTTACAAAATAGTTGAAAATTCAATCTGTTAAACCACTCACTCCAGTTGCAATCATCTAACACTCAAACTCAAAATATATTGGTCGCCCTAGTTTTCCAATATGGGGCCTTTTGGATTCGTCACTCCATGAACTTTAATTTTCCGGGGGCCTCCAATCCCGAGCGTTCGATTCGTACCTTCTCATCGATTATGTGCCCGTCAGTCGCAGAACAGGACAGAATTCTCAGCTGCCCTTAGCGTACTTGCCTCGCGACTCGCGCTCCAACTCGAAGCAAAGAACGAAGTCAGGCGTTGCGGGACAGCAGGTCCTGCGACACTGCAGCTTACAGCATCCAAGTCTCTCGGTCCAGAGTGGAGGGAGGTGAATCCAACGTCCCCACCCCTAACAGAATTGTGGCCGCCCCGGAATCTAAGATGGTTAAGTTTTAGCAGCTAGAGCGACCAAAAACTCCATTAGGGTCCGTATAAGACGACGTCGGAACGCGGCGCAGAGTACAGTACGCTCAATGCCAATCCGCTCACTATCAACACTGAGAAAAATTACGATGCACGCGTAGGTGTTTCATGGCGTAGTTTGGTGTGTCATCGCAGCAGCCAGAAAAACATATTTCAGTTAGAAAAAATATTTCCGCAAAAAGAAAGTAAACAAAAGCTTTTTAGTTTTGTTACACGTGCGAAACGAAACGCGGATCTTTACTAACACGCAGATCGCTATTGTAATTTGAAAGTTCGTCTTTTCAGGTGTATCAATTTTACCTCTTTTTGATGATCTCGTGGATCATCGGCTTTGTCCCAAAACCGAAACACATAAGTGCATCAACGTGACCAAGTGCAACATATATATAGGACCCTATATGCATTATCATGATGCACTTTTTCTTTATGATGCACTTTCGTGAGTCGGTTTTGGGACAAAAATGCATTTAATTTTGATGTACTTGAGTGCACCAAATTATCTCTCAGTGAAATACCCCTGTGTCAAAGTTTCATTCATAGAAGCTGAGACACTGGAGCGTTATTGTATAGCCTATGTATATACAATTGAAAATTCGTATGCACGCTACAAGTTCTTCTCGTGATAGATAGAGCTCAGGAATAAGTACCTACCTTATGCAATATGCAAGCAAGAAAATTACATAAGACTAACTAACTGAACAGTCGGACGGTAGTAGTTGTTATATAGCAATAAATTGCGCCGTCAGAGTAGTGCAGTAAGACTTGAACCTTAGCGCATGAAACGTGTCATGTGAACACCGCAAGAATATGAAAACGTTGATGTTCATTAAGAGAACTGAATGAGTCGCTTGTGGTGGTGCAGAAAAATTGGACCTTGATATTCCAAGTTAAGAGACAGCGAAATGCACCGCCCAAAGAACCCAATCGGAAAATATTACGCAAATAGCCGATGTCTAGAAGACAAAAAAAAACAGGAAAAGTAAAAGAGCCAACGAAAAAAATCCAACAGAATGAACCAAGTAGTATCTGGTGTTTAACTAAAATATCTCGATTTGGTAGCTAATCATAGCACAAACAATTAAAGCACTGTCTTGCACGACCAATACAAGCACAAGCTCCTCACAACAGCGCAGCTCTGTATGTACCATGGCTGGATGACATGCAGAACTGCAGTCGACGAGGAGGTCTGCGCATAGGCTAGTGAGCAGCATATACTTTGTTCGCATAAGCCTAATGGCATGTGATTAGACACATTGAATTCAGACATCTGAACAGTATACACTCTCATTTGTCTCCTTTGTACGTGTTTGGGAAAAAAAATACTTTAACATAACTATGTTCAAATCACGTGAACGTACGGCGCACAATTCGGCTGGAGCCACACTGCGCAAGCGCACGTCATCCCTTCATCGGGCGGCACTCTCGTCGTTTGCGACAATTTTGTGTGTATGCATCGCTGTGCGCGCGTTCAAGTACTGTAAGCTTTCTTGCCGCGTCCCCACTACAATAAGCACTACATAGCCTAGCTCCTAACCTAACGTTACCTAACCTAACCTTACCTAACCTAACGTATCCTAACCCAGCCTACGTACCTAATCTGTGATACAGCGAGCAGCACAGCACGCGAACTTGAACGCCGCCGCACTCACAGCGATGCGCGTACACAGACACGCACACAAAATCGTAGCGAACGACGAGAGTGCTAGCGGGCTTTTAAAAACCGCCCTCGCAAGAGCAGCATTACGGCAGTGACCGTCTATGGTCATACACCCGATTAGCAGGTTAAGGGTTAAGAGTGGACGTCCAGTTCGCACGTCGTCTGGCTCGTTGACACAACGAAGGTTGACATCCTAGATAGGGCTAGGTAGCCCCTGCAAGTACCTACTCACGTTGAACGACACGAAAGCTTAACATCCGTTTCAAGTTGAGCGTAAGTTTGCAAAGTATAGCTCCGGCAGTGCCAACACATCTACAGGGTGTCTACTAGACTATCTATTTCCTATTTTAGTACTTCTTAGCACCAGTAGAGAGAAAATTTAAGAACCTTTCTCATTTCATTTCTTGAGATAAGTGCACAATACAATTGGCTTTTCAAAGCCAAAAGCATGTATGCCAAGTATTACTAAGTACTACCATCCCAAGTAGGTAGCTATAATTTGATCCATAGCTGGTTATTTTCCTTCCTTAATTTAAACTGATCGCGTTAGAGCAGTTATTCTCAATGAACGACTGCAGAAATGCCTACATATGCCACATGACGCAAGCAAAATGTATTTTTTTTAGCACTTTTCACTTGATTTTATAGCACTTTTTAGCACCTTACCCAATTTAGCCTTTTTCAGTCCATTTTAGCATTTTTATCACCTTGCATACACTTTGATCTGTTCAACAACTAGGTTCTACCCGCTAGTTGCTGAATACGTGCTGGGGGAATATGAGCCTCATATGAAGATTTACCAGTCTCTGGACAATGTAACTTGGCGAGCATAGCATGCATACCTATAAATGAAAGCAAAGGTTGTGTCCTTTCTTTCAGCACTTATGTAAAAAGTAATTAGATTTTGTGACTTTTGATCAAAATATGGGATACATACCGCTCAAAAAATGGTCGATACCGCTCTCCGCAATCATTAGACAATATTGTGCAGCATAACAAAGAGCGCAGACGTCCTCTTAAGACACGAGTGCCCAGACCAGGGGCACTCGCACCCTCTCGAGGTCAAAGATGATCTTGAAGGAGGTGTGAAAGTTCGCTTTACTGCTTTGTCTTTCAAAAATTAACCTAAATTCTCAGCACAAAAATTACCATAAATTTCCTTCGTTATGATCACAAGGGTTTGAGCTTTTTAGGGGGTGCGGGAACATAGAATTACAAATTCTCCAGGGGTGTCAGGCACAGACAAGGTTGGGAATCGCTGCCTTAAGTGTAGGTGACGCTTCAAGTGCACCGCGAGAATGTAACCAAGCTGTCTCAAAAGCAGCACGTCTTCCTGTGCAGCACCAAAAGCAGCACGTCTTTTTGTGCAGCACCAAAAGCAGCACGTCTTCCTGTGCAGCACCAAAAGCAGGTGCAGCATTGCTGCAACACCATGCAATGGCTGGTACTTCTATTGATGCACGAGGTCGTGGGACAACGCTTTTAGCAGTTTATATCGAATTCTTCTGCTGTTGAAATTTTCGGGTAGACAATCATCAAGTGACTACATGCACGCTCACTGTACTAGCATCACAACTGCAAAAAAGCACCGCCTGAGAGGTGAGATTTCACTCAGCGCAATAAAAATAACACAGCGTGTACGTTTCTTACGACATTTTATCCCGACGCAATGTGGTGACGGGGCCTGTAAGGCGGCAGTGTATGATGTACAGCACAGGCAACCCAATACGTGGGACGCCTGCAGAGGAGCTGCAGTTCTTGGTGACACATTTGTTACAGAACTGTTGTGCGTGCGCGATTAATAAGCACCCCGGTCCCCTGTTTATGGCGCTGTACAGAAAAGTGGGTGCAATGAGTGTTACAACAAGTTACACGTCAGTTTTATACTCAGATAAGTGATAGATTTTCCGTAGCATATCAGCTACTGCACTGAGTACTGCATCCGGTCTCTGATGAAGTTCTCATCTGAAGTGCACATACAGAGAGCTATTTAGCAATTGATTCTAACTAAATGACTCACCCAGAAACATGGTTTTAGGACTGAAAAAATTTAATATGCGATTTTAGGCTACTTAGTTCGCATGGAGATCCATCAGTTTTTCGCCTTGCTAGCAAAATGTTGATGGCAGAACCATAGTGAATACAGATTCGCCATAGTTAGCTCTCTCTTTCAGTTTTGGGTACTGTTTTCAGGCAGCTTTTCATGAGGTTTACTGGAGAAAGGGCTTCATTCTACTCGAGAGACGTTCTTTATTCACTACGACATACAGTACCACAGTACGACATACCAGTCCCATTGATCAGAGCAAAGCTACCAGCAATTCCCTATGCAAATCTCGGAGCTGCATGGGACATCGCGGCAGCAGGGACATCAAACACACGGCATAGGCTACGTACGGCCGCGGCTATACTGCTGAGTCTGTATGGATAATTTGTGGCGCCCAATGCAAGCGATACACCCGTTCTATTTAGGGAGAATATTTCGCCCGAGGTGACGCTTTTGTGGTGCCAAGTGGATCAGAGGAAGCTCAGTTGTGCATCAGCGTCGCCCGCCCCCTGCAGTGTTGTGTACCTCGCGTAGGCCGAGATATACTGAATACCTACACTGCGCGTCGAAATGCTTCCCCTCTCACTACATAAATATTATAAGGTGTGACATTTCTAAAAGCGATGATGAACCAAGCCGTTCACGAGTGATTATGTCCCCAGATGCTATTACCAAGTAACCATTTGGATACCGACAGCATCGCTTAATATTGCCTTCAACGAACTATTTTGGTTCAAGCAGTATCTTCAGGTATCTTTATAATCTATATCTAGTTGAGAACGGTTCTCGGTGGAGGCTTTTCCTGCCTGAGATTATTGCCTGCATATAGGACTCCGAAACAGCCAGGGGACCTTTACAGTGAAGTATTTTCGGCGCAACCGCAAGGGAAAGCGCGACGGCTTGATAATTCAGAACATGACTGTGCATTTAACACAAATCCTCCGCGTGCATACCCTACAGGTTTGCTAAACGGTCATATGACCGCCACAGTTAAGTAATTTTAGCCTATATATAGCAGTGATGGTTAGTAGTTGTGACCCATAATGACGTATAATCATTATCATGTTCAACGACTTTCTTATATAGCTCTATAGCGCGATTTTTGTAACTCTATTTGGACCAACTACGCAAAACGCTCATCTATCCTATAGCATTATTCTTATATGTAGGTATAGTGTATGTCGTCGTTTACGATGAACGCTGGCCTTTATTGGCCACAGTTTGCTACGCATGGTTCCGCACAGTAGCTATGAGGCGACCACTCTATACTATAGAACTGAAACTGTCCAAGCCGTGCCACCAGGAGAGATTTTACCCCATGAGCATGCATGTTCATATTACAGCTCTTGTTATAACGTAAATACCTACATACAAAATTATCTTTTATACGGACAAGTGACCTTGACGACCAGTAACAGCGGACAGAAGTTAGAAAGAAGGCACGTGTCGCAAGTCTCTTTTAAGGCACGTCACGTTCGCCGTGTGTTCGTGGTTGAGAGCAACACAAGAGCACCTACCTACCTATGAGCGAGTGGGAACTACACACACCAGTAGGTAGCTGGGGGCATGCTGCGTGCGTAACGCTCTTCTTTCATTCTGAACATCGGTGCGTGTAAATGTCACTTGGACGATAAACGCGCGAGAACATAAGACATTTTACGACACGAAGTGAACATTTCTGAACATCGGTACAGACAGATGTCACTTGACGATAAACGAGCTTGAACAGAAAAAATGTTACGACAAGAAGAGAACATTTCTCAATATCGGTAGAAAATTTACATTACACAACGATATTATGGCAAGAGAAGCAAGCGCGATAGTCAAGAGCAGTGCGGAGACATAAAGACGGCATGAGGTAGCTACAGGATATACTGTACATGTAGTTACTGCGAGCACAGTAGCAATAAGACACGTAGTCGAGAGTTGATGATTCATACGGATACGTGTAGCAGACGTAGACACTTAGTCTTTCGTGTCGGCTACAGAAGCCGCTGCTGCCTGCAGCAGATTCGTGGAACGGAAACGCTGACCGATGTGCGAATAGGAAACCGCGGTCATACTTTTGACTATATGAATGAAAAGGAAAATATAGCTAGCTTACAAAACGATGGTGTATCCTATATATCAGTCGACCTCACTCACTTGTATGCAAGTGTATACCACTAGAATATTGCGACCTCACCACAGCATTTCTCTCTCAGTCTAAACTACAACACAGATACATACCCTAAGTGGCAGGGTTGGTGATTTTTTATTTTTTTATAAAAAAATAGAAAAACGGTGGTAAAAAATAAAACACGAATAAAAATAATAATCTATTATTTTTTTATTTGATATTCTTCAATTTTTCATATTTTCTTAATGTGAAATGATACAATAATTCTTCATAGTTCTTGTACATTATGCTGAAGATGATACTCATAAAACAAGTGCTTTCCTGCTTTACTTGTGTTTAAAATTTTCAACACACAGTGAAAAACCACAAACTAAGGCAATTGTAAAAAATCAAGTATAGGGTACCTACTACAAAATCTAGTGTAATAAATGATGCAGTAATAATTGGTTATCAGCCGTGCAATCCCTAAAAAATAATGATAAAATAGCTTTAAGCTTGGAGATGATAGATACCGGTACCTAACTCAGTAAAATATACCGTACCTGCAAGTATAGGTGAATGATGTTTTCAGTTGTCTAACCAAATTTTTCCAAGAGTGGTGAACAAGTTCAAGTTGCTTGATTGGGTGAAAATGGAAAGCAAACCTAATTTAACAAGATATTCATAGCATCTCAGTTTACTGCTGTGAAGACAACACTGAAAGCTAATGACTAATGGCACATAAATATTTCTGTAACAGCAGTAGCATTTAATTATTAAAATACCATAAAAATTCAAGCATGCACTTCCTCTTGCTTTAATTAGTATGTCGCTAGCTATGTAGAGGTATCGGTTGATGAATTCTATTAAGGGGAAGCTTAGGCAAGTTAAAAAAAAAATGGTGTAGTGTTCCATAAATGCCTATAACAGTTACCTAATCATTTGATAGTGTAAAAATATTCCATTTCATGAAAAAATCAAATCAATCCAAAACTAAAAAAATCAGGATTTTTTTATACAAAGTCAATTGATTTATTCACTTGATTAAATAAATTTGATTTAATCAATCAAGGTTACTCATTTGCAATGTAAAAAATTCTATTTTGAGAAACAGTGAAATATATATACATAGCTACATAAAAATCATGACTTTTTTATAAAAATCAATTGATCTAATCAATGCCAAATCCCACAGCAGTGAGATGGAGTTACCTAGATAGTGGCTCATTAGATGATAGATTAGATTTTATCAAAGCACTGAATTATTTACATACCATAAAAATTTAAATTTAAGCATGTACTTCCTCTTGTTTGAATTATGTAGCTCGTTATGTAGAGGTATAGGTTGTTGAATTCTTTCAGGGGAACCATTGATGTGTTGAAATATATAACTGGTATTGTGTTGCATAAATGCTGATAAGAGTTCATCATTTGATAGCGCAAAAAAATTTCATTTCATGAAAAAATCAAGTAACTACACAAAAAATCATGACTTTTAGAGAAAAATCTATTGATTTAATCAGTTGATTACCGTATATAAATTTGATTTAATCAATGGCAATCCTGCTGCAATGGTAGATAATTATCTAGTGGCTCATTAGATGATAGATGAGATTAAATCATTTAAGTGTTTATATATCATAAAAATTTAAGCATGCGCTTCCTCTTGTTTTAATTATGTAGGCAGCATAAGAGGTATATATAGCTTGCTGTACTCTATTTGGGGGAACCAAAGGTATGTTGAAAGAACTGGTGTTGTGTTGGAAAACTGCTCATGAGGGTTGATATCATTTGATACTGTAAAAATATTCCATTTCATAAAAAATAAGAAATCATAATTTTTTGTAAACAAATCAACTGATTTAATCATGTGATTAGCCTAAATCAATTAGATTTACTCACTGCCAACCCTGCTGAGTGGCCTACTAACACTTTTCACGAGTTTAAGTAGCTAGGTAACTACTACATACTGTTATCCTCACATGCTATTCACTTTTAAAGCTTCAGTCTCATAAGAAACTGGAGCACTCTGAGAGCGCATACCTTCGCCAAGCAAGGCAAGGGCAACGAAAAATTTAAATTGGCTATTAAACCATAATTTTCTCTATATAAACACCAAAATCAAATAAATTGGCCGTTTAATAGCATTAACAGTTTCTGCAATTTTCTGGAAGAACTGTTCATAACTCTTTGAGTTATGGTGCTAACAAACATTATGACAAACATAAGTCAAACACACAAACAAACAACCGATCTGCACCAAAAGTGAATCATTTGCGTCTTTTAACATCACTAACAACTCCTGTGACTTCATAGAGATCCTTCCGAACTTTTCGAGTTACAGTATTGTGCTAACAAGCACAAAGGTAAACACCGTAACAAACAAACGAAATAACAGATCACAAAAATTTAACCATTTACTCTTCGTAACAAAACCAACTTATGTAGCCTAGATTTCATGAAAATCTGTCCATAATTTTTTGAGGTATGGCACTAAGAAAACTGAGAAACGTAAAATTGCATTTTATCAACATTTTACTCCTGACAATATTTTGATTTTCGCAATATTTTTCGAGTTATACCATGGTTTAGGTTAGGTAAGGTGAGGTTGAAAAACTTATTTAAAAGTTGTTCCATTACTCTCTGTCATCGCTGGGTATTTTCTCCCATAGGAAAACAATGAGAACTTCAAAGTCGTATATATCAAAATGCAGAGCTCACCGCCACAAACTGATCTCAGATTCGTAATCTTCATTGAAAAGATGTGTACATTTGGAACGAAAAAAAAATTTTTTTTTCGATTGTGCTTAAAGGAAATTTTTACCAACAGTAGTTATATACACGAATCGCAGCAGATATCTGGTCATTTGTGGAGGGAACAACGTGTAGCATGAAGAACCTCCCATGCAGCAACTTAGAATATATAAATGAACTGACATTCATATCACTAACTGTCAACGAGCTCGTTCTCAATTAACTTTTTCTTTTAGATCTACAAGTGCCTTTAGATAATGAAGCGAGATAAGCAACAGAGACGCAGAGCCACGTATCAGAGATGAGGCTTCAGATCACAGCACACGGAGCACAAAATTACTATGTATTACCTGAAAAAAATATCTCGCACTTTCCGTTGATATATGCGAAAATGCGCATGGGCAAAACGACAAAAAGTGCAGCACAGACACACAGTTTACATGTGAATTAAGTTTACATTATTGGAGAATGATGCCTCCGGTAAATAAAATAAATAAATAGAATACGAAAACGCAAGGCCTAGTATGGGTAACACGTATAAAGCGTGCTCTATGTGGTCCTTCTTCGCTTAATTAGCACACCTGACGCTTCTTAATATCAGCAAATTTGCAATATCAGTACTCAAACTTCAGTGCATTTCAGTCAAACGTTAGCTAATGCTCTCGGATAAAAGATTGTTATCTTCAATAGAACTTTCAGCTACATACTTTAGGAGCAAACTAGACGACCCGTGACACGTTGGGTCATCACGATCGTCTTTTCTTTCGCAAAAAAAGCAGGTGTTATTTAGCTGGGCATAGACCACCCGCTATTCGGCCGTCCTCTTCTGCCCGTCAAGGAGCGGCCCGTTCGGTTCACTAACAACAGATTATTTGCTTCTCTAACGAAAATTCAAGATCCAGGCTGTAAGCAAAGTCAAATTATTATATGTTACGTATTTCACTAGCATTGCCCATGGAACCGATGAATTGATCATACCCGCTCTTGAGGCCCAGCTCAGTTTAACTTCCGTATCACAATCGAATTGAAGAGCTAATCTATGGAAAGAATGCGACGGCATTCTTCGAATTTCTTCCCGTATAAAAGCGAAGGAGCTGTGTCAAACAAGACAAGAATGCAACTCCCCCTCCCCCCCAATACCTCGAATTTCTTCCCTTATAAAAGTAAAGAAACTGTGTGCAAACATGACACAAATAAATAAACAAGCAAGACCGGTTCACAGAGTTTTAGTATAATATATGTAGATGGCAGGCGTTATAAATGGAACGTTAATATTTTCACATTCATTGTCAGTCATTTCAAGTTGAAAATCAGTTCTTTTCAGTTAACACTTCGTCTGTTCATACCACACTCCTGTTACCTATTTCAAATGCAACGTCACCGCATTCAATTTTTAATTTGAAAAAGCGTCAAGTACACAGGGACCTACCAGTAGCATTAGGTTTCGACTTGGAGGAGTACAACTCCCTGACTATAACGCATCACTGTCTAGCGCCACTGCGCCAAACGATATGATAAAGTACTGCACCCAGTCATGACAACACTGCGATGACATTCTCCACACTGCCTGCTTTGATTCATTAATGTTCATCACTTGACTGTGATGGACATCGATACATCACAGGCCTTCTTGAAGGCCATCAGGACGAGAATGTAAATGATAACACCTTCTCGGGATGACGCACATGGCAGTTGTTGCAGCTATAGTGTACATGGGGGGCGCTTCGTAGCTTGAATGGCCAGGCAGGTAGACGATACTAAATAGAAACAAATCACAGCTCCCCATTTCGAAAATATTAGGCGAATAGCCCGGGCCATCAGTTGTTCTCACCTTTACACATCGCCTCTGGCGCCTAGAACTTTCGGACTGGGTGGAATCGAAAATTTTGAAAATGTAAGACACAAAGACTCGGTTTTTGAGGACGATTCATCACTACCGAGACGATTTAGTGCCCCTCGATCAGGGGAAGGAGATAGGATGGGTCAGAAACCATAAAACTAGGTTAAGAGGGAGCTTCAGCGAATTTTCGCCCATGGCTTTCTCTAACAAATTCGGCACTTAATAGCTCGAGATTAACAGAAGCGATTTTCATCAAATTACATCTCATGTAAGATCAACATCAGAACAAGCGATCCGCTTGGCCAATGACGGCAATTTCGTTGAATATAACTAGAAATA
>LQNS02277718.1:405624-419720 GCA_001587735.2 Parhyale hawaiensis | reverse complement strand
GGGGTGAAGAAATGGGGGTCGGGACTGGTGAGGAAGTCAAAACTCAAGAAGCATGTTTATGTGGTTCATATATAAATTTGCATGCTTATGTTTGCATACATGTTTATGCGCATCAATACAAGACAAATACTCATATGTTTATTCATGAGTATACATACTGGATACATATGTTTAATGGCAGTGGAGTTTTCCCAACTTCGCAGGCAAGCGGTTTTCCTGAGTTCACTCGACTCTGAAGCTGAGTCTTAAGAGGTTCGTTAAGTTCGCCTATCCTACTCCACGGGAAGCCGCGACCTCACGAAACCTTCAAATCCCTCATAAACTTTGGGGCCACCGCGGCACCGCGCAGAAGCTGAGTTACGGTTTTAGCCTCTGTGGCGGCCACAGAACGTTTGGTAGCAATGGTACCTAAGCCTTGCATGATTAAGCCTAGCAGGAATTCTTTCCCAATTGCTGCT
This sequence comes from Parhyale hawaiensis, assembly GCA_001587735.2. Taxonomy (NCBI): domain Eukaryota; kingdom Metazoa; phylum Arthropoda; class Malacostraca; order Amphipoda; family Hyalidae; genus Parhyale; species Parhyale hawaiensis. Next base: position 419,262 of record LQNS02277718.1, on the reverse strand, counting down.
CTCCTGCGCGATGTTCCTCCGTGCATGGGTCCTCCGCTTTTCTTAATCGCCTCCACGTTGGTTCCTTTGCCTCAGGACCCAGTTCAGCTCTGACGACGTCATAGAGGCGTTGAAAAAATCGACATTGAGTTAGCAGTCTGGTATACGCACCATAGCTGCCTAGCAGCCTTCTCAGCTTCTTATTCTTCCCATGGGCGGGCACGATCAAATTACCGCTCGCTTTCCGTACTTCTTGTCTTATAATTCAATCTCTATCATTCTCTGTTCTTTTCCTGATTCGAGTGTTGAATGGAGTGGGGATGTTATCTTTGCGTGTATTATAGGTATCATACATATATTTTTTCCTATACCGCTGGCATACTGCATCGTACATATTAAACGAGCGTGTGCTCGCTGCTCACCAGCATCGCATCCCTTGAACCCGCCTCATTTTCTTACTCGAACTTTTCCTCGACAGTGAACCGCCTCCTCGAACGAATTAACCGTTCCGCCTATGCCACTGCTTGCGGGCAGCGTTTAATACATGAATTTATTACCATAAAATGGCAGCGTAATGCATGAGAAAGAGAACCGAATGTGACTGAACAAGTGGCACTGTAGCTTCACGTGTATAGAAAATGCTGTGATCAGGCCATGTCTCGAGCCATACAGTGGGATCGCGTTGCGAATGTGTAGGTATGCATACATTGAATATACTCTATATTGTTAGTACTATATAATGCAAGTGCCGTGTAGGGTACGCAGTATCTACCCTGAATAAAATCTACTAGTAGGTACATATTGCTTAGTAACCAATTAATTATTAATTTATCCCCACGTAATTCTGATAATTATATCATAATGTAGTAAACTCTTTCAATTTTTTCTTATCGAGGAGCTGGTGACTAATATTTTTATAATGACAACAGTGAACATTCCCTCACAGGGTACGTCAACTCGCAAGATACCATATTAGACTGTCCCCTTTTTGCACAGAGTCCTGGGCCATATTCAGTAAATTTCATTAAAATTTCTCTCATTAAGAAAAAGACCAGAAGTAACAATCAATACTGCCTTATCACGCAAGCACTATGGTTTTCTCAGCAAAAAAAAAAAAAAAAAAATTCTTTCTTCAAAGTAGGCTATCCGTAGGCGAAAAAATGAATCATGGCCATTTGTACCGGTATATAGGCTATAGGTCTTGTTGATGCTTAAAATTTCTAGACTATGAATTCTGATAGTACGTCAGCGTGTGTTTCGTTCTAGTAAATAGATTTTTGCACTAATTTTAATATAATTTTTTTTTACTCGCTATAGTAATGAGAAAGCGTTATATTGAAGATTGATAAACCTTAGGATTTACTCGCTTAATACCCACCTGATTTCGAGTAGACAGTTAAGTCCAAGGCTGACCTTATGCATGGTTTTCGACAAAATTTGATAATAGAATATACATTTTGACACTAAATTGAACTCATTTGTCTTGATCATAGATTCACCGTAGTTACTTGCTACAGCACACATGAAGGGTCAATCTACATCTACTGTATAGCCTACATAGAACGGTGGACGGATAATGGCGTCGAAGTCTAGCTAAGAATTCATGGTTTCAAGAGCAATACGCCAACGAAAAAGTAGTATTTTATGCTGGTAAGTAGCGAGCCAGCTTAAACAAGCTCCAATAATTGGAGAGAACACGCGACCGCGGCTCGTCACGCACGTCTCCTCAATTGCGAGGGCGCAAGGAAGTCGAAGGACCGAGTGCGTTGTTCCAAGAACTCGAGCCGAAGGGCAACTGGGTCGGTGGCTGCCTAGCAACGTAATGTCGTATATAATAGGTAGGGCTGGCGAAAGTGAGTGCAAATGTTTACAATTACTTATTACCTCCGCCAAGGAGGTTATGTTTTCGTCGTGTTCGTCTGTCTGTCACCAAGTTAACTCAAAAAGTTATGAACCGATTTGAATGAAATTTACAGGTATTGTTAGGTATGTTAGGAGGAACCGATAATTAACTTTTGGTGAAGATATGTCCATCCGTTTGTTTGTTTGTCTGCGTCATTTTTCTCGATACCATAACTCAGAAAGCTTTGGATGGATTTTGATGAAATTAACATGAGTTGTTAAGTATATAACAAAGAGTAAATAACCAAAGTTTGGTAAGGGTCCGTTCGTTCGTTCGTTTGTCACTGTTTTTAATTTTATGCTTGTAGGCACAATAACTCAAAAAGTAATAAATAGATCTTTATGAAATTTATAGGAGTTGTTAGTAATGGTAGACGACGTAAATGATCAAATTTTGGTGCAGATCGGTTGGTTCGTTTGTATGTTTGACTCATATTTGTCATAACGTTTGTTAACAGTATAACTCAAAGAGTTATGAACGGATCTTCAAAAAAATTGAACAAGCTGGTATTAATATAAAAAAGCACAAATGATTAGATTTTGGAGTTTATGCAAAGAAAATGATGGTTTCAGAGCCAATTTGAATTTTTGCTACCGTTGCCTCACTTGGCGGAGGTAGGCGCTCTCAGAGTGCTCTAGTAGATATATATAGGTCTTATGTCAAGTTACACACGAAAGGTCAAATGTATTCAAATAATAATGAATCATAATAATAATAATAATGATACTGAATAATGATGAAAAAATGCTTCGTCTGCGCAGATAGATCCGAGCAAGTGCAAAAACTAACCAAAACTATACTACCTACCTGTCAGTCCCACAGGGCTAACTGTATACACACTGCATTTTTTTTTTGCAATACCCAACGTAAGAACGAACAGAAGATCACACTGTATCCAAATATTGATTATACTATTTTACAGCATAAATATGTGGCTCACAACCGGTTGCATGTGAACAAGCAAAACTGCTATCAAGTTGTATAAAAATCACAAACCTACAAAATACGAATACGTACGTAGTTGTATGCTATATATGTAGAGACGCTTATGCGCTGCCTATACTAGTGCGCAAACATCAGGTTTGATTAAATGATCGAAAATGTTCATTTGTAGCATGTCCTTAATGTCCGAGCGACCAAGCATGCCCTTTGGTTGCAATGGTTGGACAGCCCACGCGGCCGATATATACCGTACATCAACAGACGACAAGCTCACAAGCCACACCTGCGACACCGCGAGACCTGGCAACACTACAATTAGATTAGATGGCTGGCAGTAGACGGACCAACAGGCCCATTCCCAGAGAGCAGTCGGCGCTGACACTCCGGCCCTCCATGAGCTATTGCCATTGCGTCAAAATAATTTCGGCATTTGGGGAAGAAAAAAAGAAATCGTGCAAGGAAGATTAATAACTTCAGCGGTTTCCGGAGCCGATAAGTTAGTTGGAGCATGACAGATAATGAATAAGGCTGACCTCTGAAGCTTCCATCAGAGACTCATTGAGCCTGGGCAGACAAATTAGTTAATTCTTCTTCAATTTACTCGCTTACTATTGAATGAGCATCCTTTTGGAATCCTTCTGCTTCGGACACAGCAGCCGCCCACATAATTACGGCAGCCACATATGTTGCTGGGGTAGCTAACTCCTCCATCCCCTGTCGTCGGAGGAGCAGAACTCGACAACGGGGGGACATCAACGCTCCCTTCTATCGTTTGCAATGGTGGGGGCGTGAGCAGCCATATTCTTCCCTAGCAATAACTGCTGCAACAACGTCGCCGGCGCATCCGGCTGGTGGTCTTTGCGAAGGGTGCGCTGACGTCACGGCATCCTAGTGCTTACGATAACGCATCCGCTGGTTTATTAGGCACGAAAATAGACCAAATTTATTGAAGCAGATAAAAGAAACAGGAAAAATTTGGAGAGCGGATTGTAGACATCCGGCAGCCCAGTAAATGTTATCGAACAGTTAATGTCTTTCGTTCAACGATAACTCTTGCGTCACATGGAATTTATCTTATATTCATGGAAAATGCTAAAAAAAGGGTCATAGTGACTCATCAATATTTTAACTTCAGGCAGAAAACAGAACTGGCAAAATCTTCGGGCTGGGGCTGTACAAAACACTGCTGTCTGAATTTTCAGAGAAAGAAACAGCCATCGGACTTTGATTATCAGAACTTGAGGCTGGTGTCTACAGACGCTGCTAGCAGCGGAAATCTGGGTTGGAAGAAACCTAGGGTAAAAAAAAGTGGGTAGTTTTTTTTTTTTGGGGGGGGAAGGGGAGGGGGATTTTTTTTTTCTTCCAGTAAAAATGGTGTGTACTTTTTCTTAACAGCAGAAAACCTATAGGATGTATAAAAATTTAGCAGGAACTTGGAGTCTGGTAAAAAATACTAAAAATGTCAAAAAATATGAAAAGGAATACAAGGTCAGAGCTCTTTAATTTGTTAGGTTATTATTAATCTGTGGCAGTTTAGGTAGATATAACCAAAATGAGCCCTCTATGAGAACTAGGAATAATAAATTATTTCTTTAATACAGTTGTGGTTTAAAGTTTCAGCGTTTCTATGTATTTCATAATTTTTATTAGGTTTGTGTGTTGTTTAGTGGTAAAGAAAATATACGGTAATAACAGGTGGCCCATAAGTCACTTTATGTTTTAAAAATTAAATAACTTTTTTTCTGTCAATATATTTCTATTTCTCTTTTCAGAATGGAAAAATATAATCTTTGGAGATTTTTGATATGGATAAGTTTAGAACAGAACATTGAATTTTACTTTGAAAATAGACGGTCAATTGTTGCAACGCAAAGATGGTATATGCGCCATTTCCAAGTTCGACACCCCCTTAGTAGGCCTGCAATAATGAACTTGTAAAGCGTTTTCAAGAGCATGGCTCTGTAAGTGATTGGTCTAGAAGTGGACGAGGTCGTTCAGTACGTACAGGTGAAAATACTGAAGCTGCGAGGCGTAGCATTGAAGAGAGCCCAACCACACCCACTCGAAGGCGTTCTCAAGAACTTAGAAAGAGCTCGAGTTTGTGAAACCGAGAATGGAGGCTATTTAAGAGACATTATCTTTCGTAACTAAGTCAGAGCTAACTTACAGACTCTAAACTTTGTAATAAAAAAGAATTAATTAAACAAAGTTATTTAATTTCTAAAATGTAAAGTGACTTATGGGCCACCTTGTATGAAAACATGATCAGTCACCAAACTCCATGACGAATCAGTATGAGCAAAATGTCGACATCATTGTGACTGTAAGTCTTCTAAATTCGCCAAAGAATAGTCTCACAGTTCGGACAAAACTAGCAGGGAATCTCCCGCAGCTATACAGAGATATCTATTATGCAAGTAAACTCATTTGGGCCTCCACAAGACTGTTTCATAATTTACTGTCTATTATGATAACAGAGAGCAAGTCATATTTCACTGACAAACTACTTTTATTTACCTAGCATGTAAATAAATGGCCGGGCAGTGCTCTAAAGGATCTCAATACAGTATAAGTATTTTAAACAAGCAAGGAGGCTGCCACTAGTTGCTTGTTGAAGTGTTGTCCTGTGGGGTATCTTGTGCTAGCTATTGTTCAAGTTGCAATTACCTGTTGTTTTGTAACGCCCTCTACATGGCATAATGGATGACCTTTTCTCCATTTTCAAGCCCATATCAACCCCCAAATTAGAAGAAAATAAAGTAAATTTATCTTTACCACTACACTATAACAAAAATTGATTTGCATTGATTTGAATACTTATGCATGTGGCTATAATGAAATGAGAAAGTAATTGCAAGGACAGCGTGAACAATCGCAGAGGCCATGTGGTGAGAGATCACAACATTCTCTTTGCCTGACCAAAGTGCTTTGAGACGCATTCCTTCATGTAGGTGACTTCATAAGGTGTGCAATCAGTGCCAAGATGAAGTCCCCATTTTCTCAGAGATACCTACGGTATCATTGTCGTTCCTAATCATTGGCTTTGAGGTACTCTGAGACTTTTATGAATGTATAATTCAATCGGTGTGTCATCAGCCGGTCTATCCATACTTAGATCGCTTTCTCGGCTCTGTAAGGAACTGACGTGGAATCTGCTTCCCAGTTCTGAAGTTTGAGCTACATATATTGCGTTAAACTGTATCAACGGTATGCAAGTCCTGGACGAATTCTTTTCACTGTCTCTAACCATACATCATTGCGTTCAACTCAGCTTTCTGTAACCTTCCTCTAGAAGTCCATCGTTCGGACTGGTATAAGTTTAATGTGTTTTTTGTCTGTCCTGGCACTTGTCTGGTGTTCAGCAGAACGAACAGTGTTTCCTGTAGTGAAACGCAGAACTGGCAGATCGACGCGCAGGTACAGTGCCGCTGAAACCACCAGTACAGTCATATCCCCGTGTTCTGATGTCTCACTCAATTGACAGTTGGGAGCAGAAGTCCTTCCTGCATTGTCTGTGTACAACTTGTGCAGGTGAGACGCTGATATTAGAGTAGATTGGGTGCCTTGCTCATCCCATCACACCCTTGGCACAAAATTTGTGGTTTCTTCGTCGTTGCTGCGAGACTCGCTACAGAAAACGCAATCGTTGATGCTATTGGTTAACCTAAAAAAAGGCTATTAGGCGTTCATTAACTCAATTTCTTTAATCAAAAATCAAAATTCTTGACATGTTTTCAGAATTGTAAAAAACAAAAGCAGTTATAACAAAAAATGTTATGCCATTTCAATTAGGTTATTTGCGTGCATAACTTTCAAAAAATGGTTGCTTGAAATGAATGTTTCAATGCCTGGATTTTCCTCGATTTTTAATATGTTATTACAGGTGGCAAAGCAAGCAGCAAAAATGCCAAGTTTCATGACCATAGCAATTTGTGGTGCGTTTGACCCAAAAATGGCGTAGAATGACTGGCCTAAACCCGCAGTCCCAATAGTTGGTGTAAGAGGTTCCTGGCACCGCAGGATCAACTATGGCAACACTCCCATGCAGCTCTGCAATGAACACCCGTGTGACCTTGAGGCGTTTGGCCCTCGTCGTCAGTCATCAAGTAATGGGATCGGTCGTCCTTTGTGTGCGATACCATTTGTGCCAACGTTCCGGGAGCGATTCGGAAGTGTGGCAAAATTAAGTCCTGTTTCTGCATTGGCACGTTCTGAGAGTCACTCGTTTCCGCCGTGTAGCTAACATCACGCAACTGAGTTGCCTAACATGTCGCAGGCCCCTCTTTCTCCCCTATTGCATTTTCCAGTTCTTCGGAAAACTCCCAGATCATGCAATCCTAAATATCATGCAAAACATTCACTTCAACTCAACTCACAAGCTTCGCACTCTTCCGAGACTACAAAATTTTCCAACGCTTCAATTTTTAAAAAGTTCCATTATCATTTAGTTCATTTTCATTATTACTGACAAATTCAAGCTACACGCCCGGGAATCGAAGGTCAGGTAGCCTATCTATGAACCTCTATGAGCACGTAACCCCAAGATGCCCCAAAAACTTTTCTCAAGTACCGGTAAAACTAAAAAAAAAAATCGGTTGACGAACACGCCCACAGAGATGCACTAGGCCAAACACAGATCCCGGTACTGAATTCCAAGCAGACACAGATTGGAGGAGAAAATAAAGAATGAACGAAGGGATCCAGGAATACAATCAGGTCCTTCATTGGTGAATATCCTGTAAAACATACATAGGTAAGCAACGCTCTGCCTAGCTAATGGAAATGATTCACCCAATTATCCTGGGCACACAACTGACTGCGCCGACAAATCGGTACATCAGTCCCAGATGACTGGTAACAGCAAAAATACAAAAGGAGGCACCAACAGATGCATCATGAAAGCAAAAAAGCAGCTGCAGACTGCCTACCAATTTCAATGACGCCAAATACAGCTTCGGCCTTTCGCAAGAGCCCAGTCCTACACTAAGTATACCTAGTGTCAACAGGTAATGTACAAACTAGATTGAGCCACCTAACAACGCGCGTCGACGATGCACGACGTAAACATTGGTGCTCAACCTTCCATAAATTTCAGGGTCATGTTTACCGATCATCTCCCCTCTCTCGGCACAAACTCGGTATCCCTTGTTATCTTTTACTTAGAGCGGGGATTCTCAATTCTTCCGTTATTATTAATCTCCACCGCATAATGCATTTCTTTATTTGTCCCTTGATTTTCATAAAAAATCCATAGTTATTGCTAAGAGACAGAAAAGGAAAAAATATATTACGCAGGCTGTACATATGTACCAGGCATCAGATACATCAATTATTTCCTGCTTGGCATGCATTACTTTAGTAGGTATATTACCACATGGTTGAGCATCACTGACTTATACGGAAAAAAAATCATCAAAACAAATTCACTGATTCCAGCAAGATAAAAAAAATTAAATTGTATATAAGACTGCAGCTACCTACCGGTATTCCTCGATCCCTCTATTAACTAAAAATATAAATGTTTCACCCCTCAATTTATATTGGCGTTGATACTGTATGCAAATAAAAGCACGCTCCGCGCAGTGAAATTTGAAAGTGGGTAGGCAGCTAATTCTGAACAGGTGAACTAAGCAACTTTCTATGAAGTCATATAAAAGTTTGATCTTTCTAGAAGTAGCTATATGCATTAGTTGTATTCCTCTATACCTATCAAAATCTTTAGGGGAAACACATGAGCCGCATGCGGCTGAGGCCCATGATATACAAAGGCAACTGTAAGGTGTCCGATCTGTGTTGTCATGAAATTCATGATTGAGATCTATCTTCAGCGCTGTAGATATGCAAGCACTCAATATTTCTTGTTAGCAGCGTTGAGGCCTCATTTAGGTTCTCATTCCCTATCATCTTATACTAGGACGTCAATTGTGAAGAACTAATGAGGAAAAACTTTATTGTTACCATAGGCGCTACGTACCGGAAAACGGTATCTGAAGCTGCATGCGGCGATACTCATTGAGCACGGCCCGTAACCTGAGCTCATTAGGTTATAACATGATGGAAGCGGCAAAGTCAGACCTGAAAAGTCTGTTTTATTTGCACTCCTCGATCCTAAACAGCATTAAAATTACGGTACCGGTATCATGTTCTTCGTTTCATAGTGTGCTAGTCAAGCTCGGGACTTCTCGTTTTGTGCCTGATTTTGCATTTTCTTCAAGTATCGTCCCAAGCGCAGTTTGTTCACATATCGGTGGAATTGGAATCCGAACCAGCTGTGTTTACTATACGCACGTGCATGGCGGCGGTCCCGTTAATTTTTGCTCCGGAATTATAAAAAAAGCGCGTCTCTTGCATACGAGTTTAGCCCATTAGCCTAACGTTCAACTTTATCCTTTCGTATCATACACATTTTGGATTTGGAAGAGAACGATATTTAGTTGAAGCACGAAAAGGTTAAATTTTCGTTTCTCGGGCGAATAGCACTAAATACGTCCAATGTTTCTAACTAGAGAAGTCCCCCAGTACCGCCTACATGGTTATTTGGTCACGTTTCAATAAGCGATGCCATTTTTACTCTTTAACTGAGATGTTCCAGAGTAGGCTAAATGGGAGAAGCTATAGAAGCACACTATACGGCGATGGTTTTGACGATGAATTTTGCAGTTATCGTGACCATAACCCACTGTACATCTTCCTAACCTATCGTAATTCTAAAACGTGCCTTGTCTGACCCTACTCTAACCTAACGTATACTACCTACGTACCGCGCCTTCCACCTAACCCGCACGTTTCTAACATTCACTGCCAAAATCATCGATGTGTACGCCACGTGAAAATGGTGGCATTCTGCGGGTACGCGAGTCGAAGGAAGGGCTGTCAGTAGCAATACAATCAAGTGAGGCGGTGGCGTATAGCCACGCACCAGAGCTACGGTGACGTGCCCCTGTGGGGGCGTTGCGCCCTGCAGCGGTCATAAGCGTGGGATCATCCTCCTCACTCACGCTGTCACTGTGCAACCGCCGCCATACCCCTTGTGCTTGTTACCATACTGCAGTGAACCTCCTCAGTTATACTGACCTTGTGGGGTATGGGCTTATCGATACGATAGGGACGCCGTGGTCTTTGGACTTGTCTAAGTACGGACCTCCAGAGTTATGGTCTTTTGGAGCTACGGGCTCCCTGACTTTAAGGACTTATTGATCTACGAACTGAATGACTTTAAGGACTTATTGATCTACGAACTGAATGACTTTAAGGACTTATAGATCTACGAACTGAATGACTTTAAGGACTTATAGATCTACGAACTGAATGACTTTAAGGACTTATAGATCTACGAACTGAATGACTTTAAGGACTTATATATCTACGAACTGAATGACTTTAAGGGCTTATAGATCTACGAACTGAATGACTTTAAGGACTTATAGATCTACGAACTGAATGACTTTAAGGACTTAGAGATCTACGAACTGAATGACTTTAAGGACTTATAGATCTACGAACTGAATGACTTTAAGGACTTATAGATCTACGAACTGAATGACTTTAAGGACTTATCGAGCAACGGACTCCCCAAATAGCGAAGTCCACAACTTACAGATTCGCTGAGTTGTGGGCTTCTAGATTTTCAAAATAATTTCAATTTTCATGCTAACAGTTTAGGCACGAAAAAAGTAGTAAAACACTTCTCTAAATCAAAAAGTGAAAAAAATAAAAATGCATGATATACTCATGGCTCTCACTAGTGCAGCCAAGATCAACAACATAGGCCTATGACCGAGTAAAAAACATCGACTATTAGAGAGGAATAATGAAAATTTTGAAGCTTACGACAATGGAAGAAAATCAGATATTACCTACCGTATTACTGATAATTACGGCAACTTGTACTACCATGCGGTAACCGATCTGGATGAATTGTTGTTTCTAAATAGTCGTGAATGCAGAAAATATTTCAATGTGCAGGCAGCTACTGACGGAAGTTGCAGCACTTCTCGAGATCCTGCTTCTTCCTGTTATCCCGATATAAATGAGCAATAGTTCATAGAGGGCCGGAGCATGAGGCTGGGCTGTTCTCTGGCAAAAGGGCCTGTTGGTCCGTATACAGCCAGCTATCTTATCAAATCTAATCCTTCCATCTGAAACTTATATCCGTACGCCATGAATAAAACGGCACAAAATAATACGTAGCTATATAACTTCAGGGAAACTCCTGTTTCTTTTACAGGCTTCTCTTCTAAAGAATGACATTCCTTTCTCATTCGTTGATTGTATACTCAAACTGAGCATTATATGCTTGAAGAAAACAATGTATTCGCGGTGGGGAGGAAGTATGTACTAGTATCTATTCTATTACTTCAGACGCCTTCAAACCTTAGATTTATAAATTTTGGCGAGGCAAAGGCCCTCTTACCGGTTAGCACATGCATTTCCTCCTATCTAACCCTTCACATCGGAATGGAGAGACTCACTAACCATACAAGCCACCAACTATAGAACCAACAACATGCATATTATTATACAGTGCACCTAGGGTATACAGCAATGTCCCACAGCAGAGTACACCTGAGAATGTTTCAGTGGTCGACATACTTTATATGTAGTATACGTACCTGACGGACTGGTTGAGTTGGGTCTGTATTGATAGCACCGACGAATGTCGTATGTGGGAACCTGGCAAACTTCAAGTGACAGTGATTGGTGTCAAATACGTCAAGTCACGCACTTGAGTGTCAACACATCATTCACTTACTCAAGCGGTGCAACGTACACTGAAGTTGGTAAAATGTGAGCCAGCGCATGGAGAAAATTACCTGTTACACTTGGTAGTTCAACGCATTTGCGGGAACTCAAAAAACTTCAACTTGACATGAAGAATTCTATGGACTTACTGGATCTCTTCGTGATCTTGACGCAGCGCTGAAGACCGCAGTGAAGACAGTGATGGGTCGGATGTCATTTTTTGGACATCCGCGGATGCGGATTTTTGAGCGGATTTAGCAGTTCTGACATCTGAGAATGCGGATGCTACCATCTCGACATCCGCAGATGCAGATGAGAATGTTCAAAAGAGGTGCGTTAGGTATGTTCCGCGGATGCAGATGCGGATATCTGCCCCACCACAAACACACACACCCAGTCACGACGGCAGTTTTTACAACAGTTAGGAAGAAAACCTAGATGGTCCTTTGTTGACAGGGACAGCGCTTGCACAATTTCAATCCAAATGAGAATTCGTAGTTTTCAGCGCTGTGGATAAGTTTCGCGTACAGTGATAAACTTGCACATCCGCGCCTCCTTTGCTGCTGATCTTTTAGCGGATTTTAGTTTTGATATCCGCGGATGCGGATGTTACCATCTCAGCATCCGCGGATGCAAAGGCGGATCTCAAAAAAGCTGCGGATATTCCGCAGATGCGGATATTAGCCTCATCACTAGAAGTCACTTTAGGCTGACCATGGGGAGAGTAACAGACAGATAATTATCGCTCCAACAGCCAACTACGCTGAGCCAACGCACCATACGTAGCTCGGTATACACCCAAACTTTAGCGCTCCATGTCTTTCATTACACAAATACTAACTTTTTATCAAGCAAGCTGGATTTGGAGTACGAATATAAATATGGGATCCGAAACACTGTGATAGTTCCATCACTCACGACAATGTGCTCGTATATGGAACCAAGAAACAAACTTTTTATTTAAGTAGTGATAAGCAGCGCCAATTGGGCGAAAACTTTGCGAAGATAAATATAGTAAATAAAAGAAAAGTCGTCTTGGTCGCGCATTCCAATTAAAGAACCAACATACATTGGTCCGTGCTGCAAATACGTAACTTCGATCTAAAGCCCAGAGGAGTGTACGGCTGCAGTCGACCACGGGCTGTTGGAACTTCACGTCAGAGATGGAAAATTTTGACAACTGCGCTCTCCTGACCGTCCTCACGTCTGAATAGGTCAGGGGCCCCTCTCCCATAGTGATATGAACGGCATAAACGCTGATGCTGCATTGCCGATCAGCCAGACGTTCCTCTGGCCTGGGAATCGAACGACTGATCTCGCGACAACACAACACCAAGGCACCGCAAACCACTGAACCACCGGGAGCATATTTGAAAGATTCGCACAATAACCCTTCATAAAATGCATCGTGAACGCTAAATACGTCGATTTATTCATCAATAAAGTACGAGACTGACGCGCAGTGAAGTCTGGAGCAGGTACAGCACGAGAAAACGAACGCGGTCCAGCTCGGCAACACAATGGGTTACCCTCGCCCATGTTGGGGTTAGGGCAAACATGTGTGGGCGTCTCGCGGTGTTTGATGGTGGACGACGCATGGCTGCACTGCGTTGGCACAGTGAGGAGTACTGATTGATAGAGGTAAATAGAATCGCCGGACGTACTACAGCCATAAGTGCTGCGCAGTACCAGCAAACGAACAATGTAAATTTATATCGCACAGCTAGGATTTCAAACCCAATTCTAGAACAACGAACGATCTCAAGCTGCCACTAGACTGACCCCACGTGCAGCGAATTTAGTGGGCAGTGGGCAAGGAAGTCGGTGTTAGGAACCGTGAAATACTCGATAGCGAGATCGTGCGATACAGTCAATGAGATTTATTATTATTATTATTATTATTATTAAAACTTCACGCTTGAGCTCCCACGGACAGGTAGTACAACCCAAATGAAGCATTTGCAACACCGGGAAGCCCAAAACGCTGCTAAAGGAAATCCAGCAAAAAACCATTAACAGCCGACTTAAAAGCCTGCAGGCCAACACAACCAAAAGCCGATGCAGGCAACAAA
>LQNS02277718.1:379967-400738 GCA_001587735.2 Parhyale hawaiensis | reverse complement strand
AAATATATATATATATATATATATATATATATATATATATATATATATATATATATATATATATATATATATATATACCTTCAACTCTGATAGTGCCCCCCCCCCTTAGGAAAATCCTGCCTACGCCGGTGTGGAAATGCACTGATGAAACGTCACGTAACCAACAGGGACCAATAGGTACCGGTATGTACTCTGTAGCGATATGAAATCTCGCAGCTTACCCATGAACACTGGTGTTCACCATGGAAGCATACTAGGTCCACTGTTATATAGGTATTTGATGTGCCAACTGCTGCGGTTGTTAAACTAGGACTCTAACAATAATAGTTATTCAATTTTCTATAAATGATATAACTGTTATTTGAACGAATGGCGTAGCTATTGTTTGCTGATGATGTAGGCTAGTGTTTTACACAAATCTTTGCTATTTTGATGCTGCTTTACATAATAGATGTCGTTAATTTTGTAAAGGTAGGTACCTATTGTTTAAATGGTTAGCGCGAAATAAATTAATTGCTCACGAAAATAAACATAATGAATGCTGTTCTTTCAATATGTAGGTACTAGCCAAAAGTTGCCCTGTATCTTCTTTAATTTCTAGGGATTAGAGTGGAAGTCTCAAATCAGATATAGGCTATATGTTAGATTAATTTTGGATGAAAAACTGAGCTGTATGGACCACATTGAAGATACGTATGCTTAATGGAGTAGCTACCTATTGACACAAGCGTCATGCACGTAATATAGGTATCATTAATAAACTGTAGTGAAATTTTTCTTCCCTAGCAATGATGCAGTTTCATTGCTTACTCAATTTTTTTTATTGATATATCGTTATCATGCTGGAATATTTCAAGCGTATCTCAGTCCATTTATCTAACTATATATATAGATATTACGAAACGAGAAGTAATGTTCTCAATCTTCCTAATGTGCGTGTTGATATTAAAAGAAGTTCTTCTATTTTTCAAACAGCATCGCTTCTTAATAAAATTCCCCCTTAGGCCTAGGCCTAAGCTAGCTATTAGATCATATATCCGAAAATGTTTCCAAAAAACGATATAAAGAATATGTCATGCAATTGTATTAACTCTTGCTATTCAATTTGCCCAAAAAAATATTTTATAACATTCTAGCGGCTGTACAGAAATACCTATTACCTACTGTGAAATGTCTCAATAGGTAATTGACATATTGTGTACCACTACCGTTATTCATCTGTGCGTAAAAAACGAATTACAAACCTATCGGTAGACATATACAGGTACAGTATACAGTATATCGGCACACGTTTACAGCTATTTAGTAGGTACCTACCAACATAAAGTTATAGCGACACACTGCGTACGGCAGTTGCAGTTAGATAATAAACTTAGGTACGCCGGCACACAGTGTGCAGCAGTTATATCCAGTTTATGAACTCATATCGGTACACAGTGTAACATATTACATGGCGTGCCGATATAAGTTTATGAGCTAAATGTAACCAAAGTAACACATAGGGGTTGCAGTGTGACCAGCTCTGTGGAGTGTGATACCACAGGGCGTCACACAGCAGGTCACCACACAGCCCCCGCGTGTCACTATACAGTTAGAAGTCACAGCATGAGCTCTTGCCACTGGGAACAAACAGAGTCAATAGGACTGTTGACAATCGCTCTTTGTACCGCTGGGCAGGTAGTCTGTGTGCTGCTTGCGATATGCTGCAACTGTACACGCATCCTGCAGGTCCTGCTTTGAGTGCGGCTCTTATTTAAAGGGATGTTCGCATGTACCAATTCAATTTACGGTGGGCTAAAATTAAACACGCACAGCACTTCTACACGACTGGCAGTTACAGGGCAGTAAGTAACATACATCAGCAAACGCTTGGATAAAACTGACGAACACTGGCTTTGGCTGAGAGTGCTGAGGGTACCTACCTCACCCTCGCCTAGAATTTACGTTTTGTCCGTTTTCGCTCTTTTTAGGCCGTACTGTCGGGAAACCCGAACTAATTTCGGGTAAGTTCGATTGGAACATTCAATAACTTCGAGTAGGTTAGGGGAGGGCAGGTCTGGTTTTTCTAACCACTCCTTTTTTAAATTTCGGGTAAAAAATTTTTGGTTAGTGGTGACTGGTGAGTTGCGGAAATATTAAGGCCCTGTTTACACGATGCAACATTCCGACGCGACACGGCTATACTCCTCTTAACTAATGTAATTTTTGTTAGAATTTGATGCAATAACAAGGATTCGGACACATTTGGGGGCCACCAGTAGAAGTCGAAGTCGGATAATCGATTGAGCCTATCTCAGAAGTCGGAGTCGGTCTAATTTTGTTCAGAAAAGAGTCGGTGTTTGTAGGAGTCGGCCGTTGCGGAAGTCCATGAAGTTGGAGTCGAATTCTGGCTGGACACAGGAGTCGGAGTCGGACTTGGTGTTCCGACTCCGCAACGCAAGCATTACATAACTATTGAAATTCGACTTCCAATTTTGTACTAAGTAAATGAGCGTGACAAGGACTTACATATAACACCTGACGGCGTAGACCCACTGCTCGGCATCCTAAGCCACGAAAGTGGGGACACGGGGGGGGGGAGGGGGTAAATTTCCCGCCTACAAATGATGTACTAAGGGGGGAAGAGCGTGCTGCGCATCAAAAGTTGCACCGCCTACATTGGCCATGAGTAGAATAAGCCTTGGTACCTAGAGTGTACAGACTTGCGCAGAACAGCTTTGAAAAAAGCAGTTATTGAAACAAAGTTTGCGTGAGCAAACCCTCGTTCGATAGAAACAGTGCTAGAAGTATTTGAAGGACAATTTCGCATGTCATATCGATAAAATGAGCCACGGATCCGTATACCAACGATTCCAACACTAAATTAATACTGGTACGGTAAGTTTGTAACTGTCTGGAATAAAAACATATTCACTAGTATTTCTCAATGTGGTCAGCTTTTGTCACACAAAGAAGTATAGGGATCTAGTATTTGTACTAGATACCCAGAGAACAATGATTCACCCTTAGTAAGGGTATGAAGTTCAATTTGGGACAATATGGATTCGACTTTCACCTAGGGTAAACTTTCGGAATGCGTGCGAGGGTCAGGCCCTAACAACACGGGTGCAGATTCGAGGAAAACCCTGTGGATGCGTAAGAGGATCACGGAGCGCTATATATAGGGCCAGACCTGGCTCTATATAGACCGGCCATTTAGATAATTAGAGCAGAGATGGTCCACCGTACGACTCCCAACGGTGCCTTGACACGTACGGACAGAACGATAGCAGCTCCTCATCCTCGGTGTTTTGTAAGGGCAGCTATTATGAGAATTTTAACTATGTTTAAGTCAGAGACTATATCATACCTGACAGACCGCTCATTGCAAGCGAGTTCTAAGAATGAGGGAATAAACTTGGAGATAATGTATTGTAAACTTCTAAGTACAACTGGGACCTAAAACAAGAGGCAAACCATGGTGGCACAAGGTAAGTAGGTATTGATTAGCAAGAAACACACATTCCTCCATGAGATCGTCGGCGGATAAGATTCACTAGCATCATTTTTAGGTAATTTTTCATGTTTTACAATTCCCCACCGTTTGCGTTATCGAAGATTCCAGAATTTGTGATTTTTTCAAGTTTTTTTGCTGATAAATGTTTTCTTTTCTTCACTCCGATTATTTTTATCTGCGAGGTTGCAGTTTACAAGAATCGGCCTAACGACTCACTTGTGAAAAAGCCTAAATTCGACTGAATGGTCAAATATAGAATAGGCTGTCTCTAATTTAAGTGTGTAGCAAATTTATCGTAATGTTGTTTTGTGACGAATTAACACATAAAAATACATAGGTGACAACAAATGACGGTATGCAGCCGTGAACATTTTTTTTTTAGTTCTTCTCAGGACTAAAAACCCTATGACGTAGCCACGCCAAATCCTAAATCTGATCACGGCCCCAGCCAAAGTGGGTTATTGCTACATATTCCCTCTTGATACTGTTTGTGTCACACTACTCTCGTGAGATCACGCAGCATGTACGTCACGCTAAGGCCGGGGCCCCATCGAAGCAATAAGCGACCTGCGACGCAATAAATATGTTGCATGAAAAAACGTAACATCGGGTGCAGCAATCTACTGTCCCCACCGACGCAACCCAGATCGGGCGACACACTATCACTGACAGGCGAATTGCCTCCCTCGAAAATCGCATTGCACCGCTTGTTGTGTCAGTGGGGCTCCCGGCCTAACTGTACTAGCCAAAGATCCACAAGTGATTAGGAACTGAAGGCTACAGTATATCTAGCCTACAAATAGGCCTAAGCTGAGTTTGTGAGAACTACAAATAATCCATTAATGGTTTACGCCCTTCAGTCATACGAATGAAAGACAAGAGCGGAGCAAAACTTCCCGTTTCCACGAAGCAAATCACAAAACTGGAATTTTCCGCGCACAGCGGGACAGAGACTCAGGGAGTAAGTAGGACGGCCATTCGTACGGAGAGAATCCCGCTCGTCCACTGCCCAGAGGCAGGCCGTACAAGCGGCCCAGCGGGACGAGCTGCAGCTACAGCGACGCTTGCTGACGAGCAGGACACCTGAGCTGAGGACCCAATTCACCAAAAAGCAAGTTTACCCTGTGTACTCGGGAGCCAGCTGAAAAGCCAATTACTCGATCAGCTTACTCATGTGCAGGAGGAGCCAGTTTACGGAGCTCGCTCAGGGATCAGCAGAGGAAGATGATGCAATTAGCCAGAAACAAGTTTACACCGTCTACTCAGGAGCTCGCGAGTGTGCCCAGTTTAGAGGTGCTAGGTACTTTACCCGCCAGGTCCAGTTTACCGAGAGCAGAGAAGCAGGGAAGACACAAGTGGGGCGAGCAGAGGACTGCAGCTTAATCAAGGTTGCCGATTTGGCGACAAAGTCGTTACATCTATACAGACATCGACGCTCAACTCGCGACAAAACTTCTCATCTCGTGACTAGTGCTATTTGCTTGAGACATTGTGTTTCGCCACTGAGGGTGTCGACTTATATCAATTCGGACCTAAAGCGCCCTGAAACGTTAATTAACGGCCAACTGAAGACGTTTGAAAAACGAACTTAGGCCGTACATTAGATGTTGGTATAAACAAGTAAAATTTAATTTTGGCGGTTTTATTCGATTTTTGGGGGCATTTTTGAGCTCATCTTGGTAGCGACATTAGACGAGTACCTAACATTTGGCAACACTGTTGCAGCTGCAGAGAGTGTTGCCTGCACACGAGCAGGACATACCAAGAAATTCTACACAAGCTGACTGAGGTCGTTCAGCGAAGTGCAGAGGGAGGTGACGTCTGCGCACAAACCGGTTCCTGGCAACTTCGAGCTAAATCGACTGCAGCTACTCCGATGCAGTGCACCCTAATCGGTCTTAAATCAGTGCGAAATTGCTTCGGTGCGACAAATCACTGCAGAAACTGGTGGTCGAGTAGGTTTGCTAATAAAATAGAGTAAACGTTTAGCCACTGGAAATGCAGTACGGTATACGTATCGGTCCTGTAGGTACTCGTTCTTACTTATAGTAAGCACAAGTTTTTATCATTAACATTGCTGTCGCTGCACTTCAGAATATGATGGAGACGAGCTGTAATGTTAAAAGAGCTGAGGATCAAAACAGCTACGGCAATGGTGTACAAAAAATTACATAGTATAGCTATCACATAAATAGGTAGGTCACTCACAGAGTACGGTACGTACATTTGCTGGGCGCATACACTAAAAATTTACCCGCACAATTTTGGTTATCTGAGCTGCCAGACGACACGACGGCAGGGGGCGGCCAGAACTCTCTTGCACAGACAAAATAAGTACACAGACCGCGGGGGAAAGTTTCGGAGCAGAAGTCCACCGTCGTCCCCCAGTTCACCTTGTCAATCAGCTCCCGCGAGAGTCAGCGGCCGGGTATCTTATCGCAGCCGTTGGAGCAGGTAGGGCTTATCGCGACCATCCAGACGCGGGGTATCAGTTGGTTCTAACTTTTCTAGCCATTGGAGCGTCAATACAACAACAGCACGGACATAGGCCCTACATAAACACAGGAGTCGGGTCCCGGCACAACGTCGCAGCACCACGTGACTATACAGCACCTTGTGGACTTGCCATGTGTGCGGCTGAGTTCCCCACAACGAGCGGCTTCACAAAAGTCGGATATAGAGCACCAAATCCTTTACGCCGTAGTGAATTAAATTGCCGCAATGAAATCTATATATGACACTAAGCTAGTTTTCAGAGCAAAGCGGGATTCAGAAAATGCAGTATTTCCACTTTTGACAATTGGTATATTTCAGTAGCTAGGTATATTTCGGTGCTACTTTGGCTTGTTATCTACAGGTAAAAATATCTATACTGTACTTGATCGAATGTACTTTGGCTTGTTATCTACAAACCGAAAAATGAGATTTACATAGTAAGAAGTACTGTAATATTTTGATGTATAAGTAACACGTTAGGTTACGTAAGGTTAGGTTGAAGTCATGGTCATTGGTTTTTCTGTTAATTTTTTAGATTGCACTGTACATAGGCTATTATACTAAAGTTTTATCATGAGACGTAGATCACAATATGATGTAGATAGCATACCAAAGTAGAATATTGACGTGTAGATAACAAGCCAAAGTGGCACCTATGTATATTTGTCACCGTTAGCTACTCCAAGGGCTGAAATTTTATAGTAGTATCTCAACTTGCTTTAAATGTTTTCCAGTACATAAATTTTCTCTTATCTAAATCCTTAACAGCGTAACAGAGGGAAGGACCAGCCAAAGAGCGAGCAAGCAAGCGACCAACAACTGTCTACTATTATACAAAGGATTATAAATTAATTAGTACAATTATACAGTATAGCCAAGAGTTAGAGAGAAGTACGTAATTAAAACAAAGAAACAAGACAAGGGAACGTACGTATATGGCAATAAATATGAATCGCGACGCTTGATCGGCCAAGCTTGACAATCTGCGCTGCAGCATAGCCTAGTGACAAAGCCACTCGACGGACTTGTGTTCAGCATGTTTTTTTTTTCTTAATCACAGCAATTGGTTGTTTTCGGTCACAATAATTTTTGTGTGCTAATTTCAAAACGGAAACTAGAACAGGTACTTACGGTACGCATCTGGACTGGCTTCTGAAGCAGCCGTAAAATCAATGGAAGGAAATACCTATGATACGTGTTGCCCGCACAGGTATAGTTGGTGGTAGGTACCTACCTATCCACCGGCCGGCGGTCAGGGATAACATTAACAGCACAAAGTTTGATTAGACAAAGTATGAGCTGCCGGTGCAGAAAACACAACACTTTTTTAATTCACTTCATGTATAACACGTGGGTATTTATCTAGGAGTTAAGAACAATAAATTGAATGTGTTCTGAGAGACGAACTTGAAGAACTCGAGGCAATTCAGGGACTTATCACAGATAATATGAACGGCATATAAAAGTTCAACTATTTCCAGCAACTTGATCGTATTCATTTGTACTGCATCCAATAAAGCTTACAACGTTTAGAATTTTCTGTAGGTACCACGGAAAGAGTGGTTCAGCGAATATTGGCCCATTGCCAGACACTCGGAATAACCTCTGCGAGAAAAATACACGTCACGTATCGAAAAGGTGGCGCTGTTTAAGAAATAGAATATTTCACTTTTTCATCGTGCGAGAACCAAGACTGTTCGGCAAAACAATCCCACATAGGCTAGCTGAAAAGCCACAGGCATAAAAATCACGGAACTGCAGAACAAACACTGGCTGACACTCATTAACAAAGAAAGATGATAAGCCAGCCGACAGCGGTTACGTGCACTGTGGAGACAACTCACTGTTGGTTCTCAAGTTGGTCACCAACTACGACAAGACAGCAGCCACTAAAGCAAATAGGCCTGCGCACACGTGCGGTGGCGCGTTTAACATCACCTGAACCTCATCCATAATCACGCAAGCTACCCAAGGTTGGCAAGGTACAATTAAAAAGAAGAAGCAACGCGCTGGCATTGAGCAGAAGAGCTCCATGTTCGTTTCCGACGAGCTACAGCGAGTAGCGGAAAGGTGACGTTAGGTTACGATCGATGGGCTCGTGCACTTCATTTTCCATTCAATTAGATTTAAAATGACGAAACATCAATCCTGAGAAATTAATTTGCCATTTGGAGTAATTATCAGACGTTAATCACAAGCCGATTAGTTATGCGTGAGACGCCTGAAACTCGATACAAAACTGCGCAAATCAAACCCCGTTATACAGAACTGAAGGCTCGAATGGGTACCTAGGCTAAATTCAAATTAATTTGGTTTGCGTAATTCACAGGAAGTGGGCCAATCGAGTACCTTGCAATAGTAAAACAAATGACAGACAACTGACAGTTCGAGGATCATCGTATGCATTCAGGAAATTCCGTCGATAACAATTAATGGCAAGGACTAAGCGGTCCTGATCTTTTGTGCGGGACAACAATGATAACTGACCAGTCACGGGCCGGTGCATCAAACGGATCTCACGGCAGCATTACATCATCCCTTCTTATCTCGCATTCGATGAGCTCACTATCAGCCCTTTTTCTCTAACATTAATCTATCTAATACTAAGAATGACCGTCGTGTGTTTATAAATATATATATTTATATGTTCGGTGTCACGCTCTTAACGAAATAGATAGGCGGAATTTAGCCCAGGTTGGAGGCTCTGGTTGTCCTCTCAAGCTCCATTGAAAGTGATAGGCAGAAAATAGGCCGGGTTGCAGAAGATGGCAAACGTATCTTGAGCAGGGACAGTTGAAATTCCAACAGTGAAGACATCGCAGGCTTAGTCTGATTTGTACGAGTATTAGCTTCTCCATACATCGAATCTAAGGCAACGTATAGGGCGACCTTATGTCTGAATGCACTTCTTGCATTGCCGAAGTTGAAATCGTAGCACTGAAGATAATCTGATGCTTCCGTTGGCACTCTCATGCTTCTTGATTCGTAGTTCTTCACACAGATGATTTCGTTGCATGAGCTATTCTTCCCACTTTGATGCAATTGTCAACGAAACCGACGAAACATAAGTTTTCACGTGCAGTAGACAATTATTTCTTCTAGCTTACTGTTTTTCTCTCACGAAGCAGTTTTCTCTTCATAGGTCAAAATTTGAGCACCTCAATGAAACAGATATTTGAGGTGGAAAGACGGTATCAACGGTATCTTTGCTACGGAGCGAACACATTGTATATAAGCTGCTATTTTGTTTAAGTTTGTTGGAGTGTTATAGCTACTCAAGATGTTACTTCTGCCTGTCTATATAGAAGACCTAAGGATGACAGCACGACAAAGGATCAATGAAGAAAAGAAGAAAATTAAGAAGCAAATAATAGAAGAGAAGAGGAGATTCCGCCCCGGCCTATAGAGGCATTATAGCAAACGTATAGGTTATTACGTGAATTTTTCACGCACGGGTCCACTAGTACTATAATAAGAGAGCTGTCTGTATGTCTGTCTGACAGTCCGTCCGTCCGTCCGTTTGTCCGCAGTCTTATTTTTTCCCTATCTAATACTGAAGAAAAAATTCCAAGGCACCTAATTTGTTTCTTGCCAAACCGTATGGTTGACGGCATGTGCAGCAAGAACTATCCAAAGGATTACACATCACAAACAATAATTGGAAATGATTCGTACCCACAATACCGTCGAAGGAGCCCTCTAGAAGGTGGTCACACAGCTGCCATACAAGTTGGAAACCGAATGGTTGCAGTTGATAACCGCCACGTCATTCCTTACAACACCTGGTTATTGCAAAAGTACGAGTCTCACCTCAATAGGCCTATTGAGTGGTGTGCATCAATAAAGGCAGTGAAGTATCTCTACAAATACATTTTCAAAGGCGTTGATCAAGCTACCGTTTCTTTGCATAGAGAAGAACATCGTGTGCGTGTTAACGTTGGCGACGAGAACCAACTGGATGAAATAGCAAACTACGAAAATTGTCGCTATATCGGAGCATCGGAGGCTTGCTGGAGATTATTTGAGTTTCCTATTCAATAGAGACAACCTGCCGTTCAATGCTTGCAGATACACCTGCCTAATCATCATCGTATAGTTTTTCATCCTAATAATGCATAAGGAGCGTTAGAACAAAATAGGTCAACAAAATTGACAGCGTATTTCCAGATGAATCAAGACGATCCAACGGCAAGAGGTAGGCTATCCTTTACTGCGACTTCCCTAATTAAGCACAACACCTGGAACAATACAAATAAGACTTGTGGAAAAAGGGCGAGATAAATTAAGTGATGGTATTCCAGAATCTATAGGGAGAGTGTACACAGTGCATTCGTCACAAGGGGACTTGTTCTATCTTAGATTATTACTCCAGCACAAGCCGGGGCCTTATGACAAGTTTCGACAAGTATTAGCGTTGTATTATCTCACGCTATTCTTAAGACAGCCGTTCCCTTGCAATGCGATGTCGAGTAGCATCTGCTGCCTATATCTGTCCTCAACGCTCAAAGCGTCTAGCAGTATTTCTTCTACGTTGTTTGTTCTTCCCTTCACTCCTCGGTTTTCCGGGCACGTCTCAACTGTTGAGCCAATCCCGTTTTGCATTTAATCTTCTATTTTCTTCTTCCATCTCAATTGAATTTCAAATTTTTGAAGTTCTTGAATTCAGAAATTTCTTTTCTGCATACCACTGGTAGCATAGTGCATAGATACAGACCGATAATAATAAAATTTTGGAATTTAATATCAGCTCGAAACGAAGTCTAATACCAGAGCCACACTATGCATTTAGACAGACAACCTGATGCAAGGATGCGAGACACGGACTTCAATTATACTGTCGAATCTATGCTGCCAAATTTAATTGTGTATCGAAACGACAGTCCAACTGCACATCCTGGCAACCAGTTGGGCGTACGAGTACAAAGTTCACCAAGTCCACAAAGTCCACCAGGCCTTCACAGCCGCGGGAATTCCCGGGCTCGTAAAATATAAAAGTTTCGACAGTAGGTACAATGTGCAAACAGAGCAGAGTAGACAACAACAGAGTAGCTAGCTACCTACTGTACTATTTCTCCGGGGAATCCCTTAATTATTACCTACCTACTGTGCTCCCCCCCTCTTCCCCTGCCGTAGTATAAGCGTGCATTTGAAAAATCCACAGGACGATGAGAGTCAGAACGGCTACACGGCATGCCGAGTTCCCATAACACAATCGCAAGTTCAATTTGACGAGCGGACGTTCAGCTCGAAGGTGGTCCATGCAACCGTATCTGTGCTACCGACTTCTACTGAATCTCGCGGCGACGTGTGACCAGGAAGTCCATTCGTCAAGTAGAGCCTGCGACTGCACAATGTAGCCCGGGCATTAGAAGTACACAAGCCCATAGTCTAACTAAGCGTGAGTGTTCAATTCGCCATTTGGTCATAATACTGCAGCAGTTGAAGCTCCTTAAAGTAAACCCAGCGAAATAGTGACATATATAATAGCTATAGGATGAATGAATTCATCAACACACAAAAATACTGAATCACTATCTAGACAATGTGGGCATTAGCAGCTCACTGCATATACCTACCTACTGTACGCATATATACAGATCAGTAGAAGGCAACTCATCAGTACCTATTAGTCCTTCATTAACGACTTATCTATCTCTCTGTGTCTGCAAAAGAATCTTATTATTTGTAATTGAACTTTAATCAAACGTGCACACAGACCACAGTTGGTAACACATCTGCCCAGCTATTAGATAAACTAGCGAGTATGGCCGACAATACTGTGCCACGGGAGCAGCATTGCCACTGCACTTCATATACCGTACTCGAGTAAATTATGTGTGTGTACAGGGTGTTTAACAATTATCAATACAACCTGCTTAGTTACGCATATTTTCAAGAAATATTCAAAACATGCTAAACATTTTGTACCCAGTCTGCGTACACGCGCGGAGCAAAACAAGATTCAGATGAGTTGCTGGCCAGCCATGCGCGAGAGTTCATTTCCAGGGAATAATGACCCCCTTCCTCTCCTTAATTTCAACATTTGGTCCATATTGGAGAGCAACGCCTCAGCGTCCCGCCACAAAAGGCAACATTTTTGGGGACTGGCAAAAATTCCCTACGCTATCATTCATGATTCTTGCACAGCGTTCTCCGAGCGCTTGCAGCAGGTTATTCATCGAAAGCTTATTTGAATAAATTAAAGATATTCGGAAAGAATAGGTAATAGGTAAACACGTTTGTTTTGGGTTAATTTGTATAGCCTACTTCAGTTCATTTAATAAATGTAGTATATTTCGGTTCATTTAATAAATATGGGTAAAAAAATTGTAACGATAAATTTTGAATACAATTAATCATACACTACACAATACCACATACCTAGTATAGGTACCTATATAGTCTATGGCTGTATAGGCCTATAGGTGTTTATACATAGAGAGCATAAAAAATAAAAAAAAAACTATTGAAAGACTCTAGAAAAAATTTAAACGGCATGAATTCTTCAGAATAAAATTTCCCAAAATAAAGTCCATCATACAGCTGTAGCTATTTTCATTGTTTGGATTTCAACGTTGGCAAAGCATGAAGTGCATTAAAATAGACTATGAGTTTGCTATCATTAGGAACTTGGTAGGTATATTTTTCGCCTAGCCTAGGTGTCTATTATCTTCAAGCGTAAAAGAAAATGGATCGATAAATTCGCAGCGGTCTTTATTACCTCCGCTGAGGAGCTTATGTTTTCGTCGGGTTTGTCTGTCTGCGTTTCTGTCTCTTTGTCTGTCAGTGCCACCAAATAACAAACACCCCCGAGTAACACTTCCATTGTCAGCGCTTCGTCTTCCAGCTTTGAAGTTCAGCCGATACAGTAGGCTACACTTGCCGGTTTAGCTTACGAGTTCAAAGAGTGCAACAATCACCAGAAAATGCCCAGTGTTTCAGCTGTATCCAGGATATACGGTACCCGCGTAATAGACTGGTAATATGTACGGGCTATGTAAAGATTTAAGCGTGATTGAATTAGGGTTATAAATTTACCAATACGCATAGTTACATGACATAAAGTCAGCAGATACATACGTACGGTACACCAAAACAAATACACATTATGTATAGAAGTGAATATTAACATACTTTACGCAAACAATACAAATGAAGAAAGAGCCAAATTAGCAGATAGACATGCACATAACTGCGTGGATCACGGTAGTTATGTCAGCGCTGCAAGTAACTGTGAGGGGCGCGCAGGCAGGCAGGGTGCGTGGCCTTACTCAGCAGGTGAGTCAAACACGGGCGTTGGGACACGCGGGCACAGACACGATAAAATGACATCAGCAGCGATGGCGGCGGCGCGCCTCTCACAATTAAGACAAAAACTATGTTATTTTACTTGTTGAAACCTTCAATAGTTACGCAAATAGGCGTTTTTTCTGCAGAGCAGTAGGCATACTGAAAACGACCTCCGCTAAGATTATCAAAGCTGGACAAATTTGTTACCTCCGCCAAGGAGGTAATGTTTTCGTCGAGTTTGTCTGTCTGTCTGTCTGTCATCAAGATAACTCAAAGAGTTATGGACAGAATTGGACAAAATTTATAAGGATTGTTTGGTATGTTAAGAGGAACAGATGATTAACTTTTGGTGAAGATCCGTCTATCCGTTTGTTTGCTTGTTTGTTTGTTGGTCAGCCTGATTTTTCTCAATGCTATAACTCAAAAAGTTATTTTACGGATTTTTATAAAATTTAGACGAATTGTTAGGTAGCTATATTAGGAAGGGTAAATGACGAAATTTTTGTAATGATCCGTTTGTTCGTTCGTTTGTCACTGTCTTTAAATTTATGGTTGTTAGCACAATAACTGAAAAAATAATGAATGGATCTTTATGAAATTTATAGAAGTTGTTAGGTAGTAATGTTAAAATACATACGGTAAATGAGAAAATTTTGGTGCAGATCGGTTGGTTCGTTTGTTTGTATGTATGACTCATGTTTGCCACAATGCTTGTTAGCAGCATGACTCAAAAAGTGATGAACGGATCTTCAAAAAAATTACTGAAGCTATTAAAATTATTGAAGGGCACAAATTATAAGGTTTTGGTGTTGATACAAAGAAAATAATGGTCTCAGAACCAATTTTAATTTTTCGTAATCATTGTCTTGCTTGACGGATTGGAGGAGGTAGGTATGTGCTCTCAGAGTGCTCTGGTTCAAAAATACGAACTTATTGTTAAAAAAAAAAAGCTTGCCACGACCAATTTTGCCAGCCCCGGCCGACTAACTAATTTTTAGTGACTCTGGCCCCGGTTAAATTTCAATCTATGGTAAAAACTGATATAGGAACCCCGGCGTTAGCTAAACCGTTACATTTTATTTCTATCCCCTGTCCCAGTCCCGGCGAAGTTATTTTTGGTGAACTCGGCCCAGACTGGCCCAGTTTCCGCCCCGGTCGGGGTCTGACATACACGTGGTGCAGTAGAGCGCTGAGACAACCATTGCGGTACAATGTCACCTACTCTACACACCTGAGCATGTCATACAGCCAGGTGGTGACAGAGGCACAACGGCCACATGACGACGCAAGGTGCGGTTCTTGTTGCCAATAGTGGAGCAACAAGAAGGCACACCTCAGGTTCACTACAGTCATGCGATGGAAAACAACAGTAGGTAGTACACAGCCGACCTACGGAACTGACGAGCAACGCGGTTACGTAGTATAGTCCTTTTTATCTACAAAGTAAAGGCCTATACAGTAGATACAATACACATAGTACTGTGCCTACACATTTACAAAGCTTCTGAGGAAATTTCATAACTATTTATAGCACTTCCAGCAAATTTCATAAATATTAAGAAAAGTTAGATATTGATTAAATTTTATAAATTACCCGTTAAGCTTCAGCTTTAATCACGTAGTTATTATTTACATTTCACACGAGAGAATCGTAGTCACAAACACAGAAGAGAGTCGTGATTCAAAATGCAATTGAGGACATTATCTCATTTTAGCGAAATACATTTATGTTCGTATAATGCACTTGGTAAGATAGGCTATTTAAAGTTTCCTTTTGAGAAGCAAATGTAGGTTATTTCAACGCGATTAGGCTAGACGCGATAAATGCAACTCTTCAGATACATGAACGCAAGGCGGCAGTACTGGCGAGTGAAAGATGCAATCAAATGCTATTTTTGTTATTTCTCAAGACAATATGGCGGTTTAACTTGGGCCGTTTGCGGAATAAACTACGGTACATTTTTACCTCTACCACTCCAGGAGGACGACATAGGTCGATGAAGTGGACAGAGCGAGGGTCTAAAGTGCAAGCAACAATATCTCTAATTTATAAACTAATAGTTACCTATAACAGCCCGCTGCAGCGTCAGGAGAAGGTGGCTGTATAGTAAACATTACAGTGGCTGCTGCGTGAGTCCGTGTATCCGCATATGTTTGCTCAGGAATATCAGTTGCGAGTGATCAACAACAAGAGGACAGTGGTCCGCCCGAGAAATGGCGCACGTCCTACAGCGGGCTGTGAGTGTCCGCACAGACTCCAGATTGTCTGTGCATATAGGAATGATAAATAGTAAACAAACTAGGTACTGAATTTTAGCAGGATGAGAATAATAAAATTCAAAACATTACAATGAAACACAACTTTTTTTTATTGGAGCGGTCTGCATATGTCGGGACCACACTTGCATTCTTACTTGCAACGTGATGCGAGGGTGCGCAGTTCGTGCGTCGTTCATGCTACCGTATCTACGCTACCGACTTTAAATGTATATCGGGACGACATGCGAGCAGCACATCCTCGCATCAAGCTGTATGAAAATAGCCTGTCACTGCCATTGTGGAGCCGGCATGAAGCTCACTCGCCTGCCTGAAGTTCCGTTAATTCGCCATTTAAAAATTAAAACGCTGACGACATGAAAGACTACCCGAAACACGACACAAAATGTGCATAGTTTCTTGTGTTCTTCTCTGGTAGGTGCCTATAGCCTATACGACTGTAGCCGTAAGCTAAAGCAGAAGCGATCGTCAGAAGGTATTGTATAGGTCATTTACAGTACAGAAAATTGCTTGTGGCAGTAGGCCAGTATTCGGTGGGATGAGATCGCAATCAGGGCAGCGGAGTCGGATGGTAAAGCCGACTCCTACTCCCGTGTCAAGGAGTTTTAGTAAGGAGGTAGTAACGGCTGCGGAGATCGGAAGCTGATGTTTCCGGCATGGCTGAAGTCTGGCTGGCGCAATGATTGGCTGCAGGAACGGCGGAAGCCTGTAATTGGTGGGAAGGGACGACTGATAGCAGCCATAAAAAATAAAGAAATTCCCAGGCCAGTAGAGCAAAATTTGGCTGGGCTCCCTCCTTCTGTCGAACTTCCTACTCCCTGGTCCAGCCAGCTTCCAACTAGGACTTCGACTCCTTGTGTGGGCCCCATGTCAGACTCCGCAAATTGGATCACAATATGATCACAACGCGCAGTTTCAATATTGTCGCCTTTGATTGGACACGATGGGTTAATAAGTATAGGCCTATTCACACTACATATAGTCTGACCATTTTATGAAGGCGGTTCGGTCGTGGTCAAATTCTTCTATAGCGTTGCCAATTCTATGAATAGGCCTATATCTGAGATTTTGTTCGGCACATATCTTAGAGAAATCTCAGAAATATTCATAGGATTGGCGCCGCTTTAGAGGAATTTGACCACGACCGAACCGCCTTCATAAAATGGTCAAACTATACCTAGTGGCTCACGCCGTCAACAAATAACCTCAGAAAAAAAAAAGTTGAATCAACGAAGTCCCCTTTCCTTCGGTCATCACCGTGGCTCCGTTCATAGTAATATATAGTTTTTCTCTTAGCCTATCCTACCATGAACTGCCAATTTTGCGCACCATGAACTTCGGAAACAAAAATTATGCTCGAAGTGGGAATTATATAAGAGCAGTTAAGTACTGGTACCTATCTATGCTACCACGTAGATGTACTTAAGTTGTTTCAAGTCCTTCGATTTAATCAAACAATTCGTTGGGGCAGCAGCCCTCTGGCCTTCCCAACAGAAGATTTTCTTATGTCTTATCCCGCATTTATATCAGGAGAAAGAAACAAGGTAGCTAAGAATCAACAAATTTCTTTTTTTATATAGTGGGATGTCATGCCACCACTTGTCATCACTCGCATACTGTAGGCCTATATGCCCATTAAAGTGCAACCTCTTCCCGACCACCGTTATGAACTTTGTCTAGCATTCTTTTTCTGCTGGGGTAGAGGGGTAATATTATCCTTTCTGCTTGGGGTAAGAAGCAAAGTGTAACCATTCTGCTTCGTGAAAAAAAGGTTAATTTTCATTAATTTCACGCCGTACAAATATTTGCTTCACGCAATTATCGACAATTTTATAGGTACCTGTTTAATAAAGGTGGTATTTACTAACTCATAGCTACTACTCGAACCGTAAACTGGAGGGCGCTAAAAATTAAACTAAAAAGGCCGGTATAGTTACGGCGATCATGTTGTGCAGATGGTAACACAAATATTGGTTATCTATATACAGCTGCCGACGATATTATCAGTGTCTTCTTAATTCTTACTTAAATGAAAAAAAAAATCTACTGCAGTTTTTAAATGATACAGAGATACCTAATATCAATTGAATGTTTAATGCGATGCAGTTGATAACGTCAATCTAACGTTAGTAGGACGTTAATTTACCACGATGTCATTACGGATATTGCACCATCAACTAGGTAGACCATGCGACTAAATAGTGTCTGGTAGATATGTTAAATGCAGTATCAGGTAGCCTATAGGTCCCGCTGCACCATTCAAGATATTGGAATAGATGTTAACTGCATGAAAATAAAACCTGACATACTGAATACAGTTTATTGGATAAAATTACCGGTATAGCCATAGCGTATAGCCTACATGGTACGAATTGCAGTGGAAATTTAAATTTTCGAATACGTGATGCAATTAATGGCAGGATTAAAGCTTTCTAATTTATAATACTATAATAACAATTTGTTGGTACCGTATAACACCTAAGTAACATACAGTTATTACCTAAATTAAGACTCAATGAATAAATTATGCTAACTCAATGCTTGTCACTATGCAACTATCACCGAGGAGGCAACTGGCATTGAATAGGGGCAGTATTTTCCGTCTAAGTTTTTCGTCAGTAGGTAACCTATATTCGCATACTAGGAGCTCATTACTGACAAAACTTTCAGTGGTTGTTGCTCTAAAAGTAATTCATCTCACGGCAAACTTAACAAGCTTTATGGAAAACATTATTTAGTTACTCAACGATCGTTGCGCAATTATCCATAAGCAAGCAAAATCGCAACTATATGCCTCGTAAATGTACCGTACACTGAGAACCTCCAAAGAAAATCCGTAAACTGATTTACATATAATAAACTGCTACAAGATAAGGTATGAATTAATTCATAACAAAATAATACTAGCCCTACGTGAGCACGAATGTATGAAGGAACCAACAGAGTGCCAATGACACTTACCTTGGAAGAGGAATTTTAAGAACAAGTAATTTCGATGGCGACACTTTCGTGCCCTCTAACAATTCACCAACGAACTTTTGGTCACTATCTATTCACCTTGCGCTCATTGATGCACACAATTAATTTTCATCATCTGAACACTACGACTTTTTTCATACACCGTAACCATCCGATGCGTAAAAAGCGACGGCGACACTACGGGAACGACATACGCCAACCTCTCACTCTCGTGTCAGGATTCTAACTGAATGGCCCAAATAGTAAATAGTACTGTGGCTGCGTGTGGCAACTGCTGGTAGCTCGCGTAACTGCAACGCGTTGGCTACGTTTTTTTTCATCACTTGGGTTTGCAAAAAACAGCAGACACGCGAAGAAGTCTTTGACCTTCAGCGTGCCAGGAATGACAGAAATTGTTTTACGCAGAAAGGAATTACGTACAAAAACGGCAATCTTTAATAAACACAGGATGAAGTGATGCGGGAAAAATAACTGAGAATGTTCAGGGTATTCATTTACATGTGTAGGAACATCACAGTAAAAGTTTGCAGTTTATTATCGAATAAATTAAAGTTTTCTCATGTTAATACAGTTCGGCAGCTTAGTATTTCGGCAAGTGACACTGCACGTTAGTATTTACTGGAGACTGCAATGCACCTAGGAGGATATTTTGAATGTTATTTTATAACGTTCAGAAAGCTGGATTGTAATGAGGTAATTGCCCACAGCGGAAGGAAGTGTTGTACCAGGAAAAGTTTTATGCCGTATTGAATGACTAGTCAAAATAACGGAAAATATTTTAAATGGAATGACGAGTCAAAAATCACTGATAATGCTCGACTCAGTATGTTGTCAGAAATAGCTGCAATTCTTCCACGCAGACGACGATAAAGTGTCAAATAATAATAATAACTGCTGACAGAATGGGAGCCCACGCTTATCGTCGCTGCTGCACCTGAACTAAAAAAAGAACAGCATCAGCAATAACAGCTGAAAACATCTTACCGTAGCGTGAAGTGCTGCGCCAGATATTGCTGAAAACGTTTAATACGCACTACAGTCATGTACCAGGCATGACTGAAAGATAATGATTGATTTTACACAGACTGCCGTGATGTGCCAAGCATAAGCTTAACTTCGCTTAATGTAATGACGCAATGCGCCTCAACAGCCAACAAGTCTTCGATGCGAGAGGCGAAGGCGCTCGTGACATAACAAAAAATGTCATACAATCAATAGAATAATACATTCGGCAAATGACACAAAATATCTGAATGCAATAATGGACCTGAATTAACTTTTTATGCTACCTGCAATGACTCTCCAAAATAACTGTAGGGATGTTACACGGTGCACAATATAGTTGGGCTTAGGTGCTGACATGCAGTATTTGTTTGAATAACAAACCATATAGATAGACACAAAAGCCCAACTCGGAGGGATATAGTAAAGTTTCTGTAAATGGGTAACAGAAAATAACAAAGATACAATTTTACTGAGCCGTACACTCCTTCGACACAAGAACTCTCCTCGACCTAAGCATGACGCACTTCTGTAGTCCTGTCATTCACTTGACGAAACACTCTGAGTTCTCACCATCAGGTGTACATTTCAGTACTGAATGTATTATTACAAATCACGGCACCTTCTTTGACAACACAGAGCATTACCAAAAGTCACATGGTGCCAGGTCAGGACTGTAGGGTGGATGGCCGATGAGTTGCCGTTAGTTTTCCCCCAAAACTAGATAATCTTGTCTTAAAAATATGCTAGGATCAATTTTCCTGCAGGGAAACAGGACCTCGTCAGAAGGATAAATTTAAAATGGAAAATACAGTTGCGAGCATAATTAAGGGACAAAAATAAAAACTTTCATATCTCAAAAACTGTAAGAGGTTCAGCGCTGAAATTTTAACACAAAAGAGGCAGTGTGGTACCTAATAATATGCTAAGAATTTATTACGATCCGAAGAATAAGAAAAAAGTTATGTATATTTAACTTATAATTATGAATTTAGTGTGAGCAGAATTAAGGGACAAGATTCAATTAAATTGCGGCATCGTTCAATATCAATCCTGCCCCATTCTTCTTGAAGCTTTGTCCACAAATCCTCAGTGTTTGTTGGTTTTCGAGTCATGACTTTCTCACCCAAGACTTTCCACAGGTTCTCTATGGGGTTGAGGTCAGGACTTTGAGCAGACCAGTCAAGAGTCTCCACTCCTTCCTCATCAAGAAACCTCAACACACTTTTGG
>LQNS02277718.1:356332-375798 GCA_001587735.2 Parhyale hawaiensis | reverse complement strand
GATTTTGGAGTTTATGCAAAGAAAATTATGGTTTCAGAGCCAATTTGAATTTTTGCTACCGTTGGCTCACTTGGCGGAGGTATGCGCTCTCAGAGTGCTCTAGTTTATTCATATTTTACCCACTTAATTATCATGCTTCACACACATCAAATATACGGCTAAGGCCGCCGCCCCACTGAAGCAACAAGCGACTCAATGCGATTTTTACGGAAGTCGTGTTGCAGCAATGCACGGGTGTCGCGAGGCATCGCAGTTGCGGCGGTGGGGGCAGCAGACTGCTGGGCCCTCCGTTTCATTTTGTCGGGCAACAAATTTGTCGCGTTGCACGTCGCTCGTCTCGCCGGTGGGACCGCGGCCTAACGACGTAAAGCGCGGTCACCAGGTTCACAAGAATGTTAAAAATTTAAAGTGTATAGCTACTGTGTAAATTGCGTTATTACTGGTCAACATTTTGTTACATACGAAAGTAATATAAATCTCACCTAAGAGAAAGAAGGGCCTTGAAAAATCACAACTCTAAGTATGTAAACTAACCAGATTTCGCTTGAATTCATGTAATCACGGAATTGCAACTCGGTATTTCCTTGTTTGTTACGAACTTGCGAGACCCGTGGAAATTTCACGGTTGAATTAAGTCTACATACCTTCCAAAATTAACTAGACCACGTTACGGTATTGTAATTTTCCCGAGTTTAACCTAAATGCAGCTCTGCTAACGTAACACACCCCGTCTAAGTTAACGCCCGTCATTTAACCCTGAAGAACTCCTAACTCAATATTGTCTGTCTACTCTAACATAACAGTTATAATGTTTACGCTAATGTAACCAGTGGGTGATCAGTGAGAATTCCACCATGAGTTAACATTCTCACTTTGTAAAATTTAGCAACCCTAAGCTACGCTATTGTAACTTACCTAACTTACCCCGTAAATTACGCCAGCCAGAGGGCTCCGCCCTCAAAAATGACTGCAGTAATGTTGTGATAAGGCCTTATTGTTCCGTTTCCTAGTATAGGTTTTGCTGTAAAATAGGTCTCATCACTGCAGGCCCTGTACTTTTAAGTCTCCCAATACGCACAACTACGGTGTTTAAAGAAAGGAAAGCGGGACTTGTAGTATTTATACAGTCCAATCAAAACGTGATGCCCACGTACAGCACGAGGGTGCTCTCACATAAGATGAAGGTCAGTGGGATCAGAAAGTCGGAAGTGGTGGGCAATGTTGCGAGATAGTTGTTTTTGAGGGTAGGTTCCGGCTCCACCTACTTCCGGTTTCCCAGGCCCCGCCCACTTCCGGTTCTCGCCTTCCCAGGCCCCCGCTAAACCGGTAGTGCATTGGCAGTTAAAAACCGGTAGCTCACGCGCGAGGGGAACCGCGAGGGTAGCTTGCCCTCAAAAACAAGTATCTTGGTGCATTACCCACTACTGTCGGAAAGAAGAAAAATGCAAGGTGATATCTAGAAGTACAGAAATGGAGGGAAGCAACGTGGACACCAAGGATAGACGCCTAAGGTAACATATGGGATCCACCTAGGGTGGCGTTGCTCTCCAAAACGTAGGATATGTGAACCCAACTAACCTAACCACATGACCCATACTAAACTGGAAGAGTCAGGTAATAAAAAACAATAGTGCTAATAATTTTAAGATATCAGTTCACCACTTGAGCTAATATTGGTTAATATGTAATGACTGGGGCAAATGTTGATTACCAAACCAAAGAAAAGAAAACATCAAAGCATCTCACGGTCTTTTTCATAAGCGTTATGATTAAAATTGCTGAATAAATAGTATTTTTGCACTCCTAATAGAAATCAAATTTACAAACTCAAATCATCAAATTCTATCTAAACATAAATTATAATCATCCTCTACTAAGGTGTATGCATTTTCGAATTCTTGATCTCACACCTAAAAATAATAATCCTATTGCCAGAATTAAGTACACTTTATCCACATTGTAGTATATGACAAGTAAAACCTTAGATACCAGTGTGACCAAATACTAGTCTCATCAGTTATATTATTACTATTATCATATTTCTAGTTGGAGCTTCCCTACTGACAGCGTTCACAAGGGATCCAAAGAAAAGAAGAAGGGACTTATAGACCTTCGAGAGAAACGTGAAACCTATGCACGAAGGATCAACGCGCAAGGTAACACCAAGTCAAGAAAGAAGAGCAAGAAAAATCATTTTCAGAAAGAATATGAAAATTTAAAGGAGCTAAGTGCGCACGAATAACGGACATCCCGAATGCCTAGCTATATATGGCTATGGTACCTGTGGCGATCCCATAGAAGAGTTACTCCCACCCACACAGGATGGCTATTCTTAATTATCCGTCTACAAAGTAAAAGACAGCGAGAGTTCGCGACCGTTGCTCATAAGGGACAAAACCGAAAAGCTGCTATTCTTATCAGCCACGTAAATTAAAAACTGCAACTCTCGACCATTGCTTATAAGAATGAAACAAATGCTGTTTACAAGATATTTACTGCGGAGCAATCACGACATCGATTCTTACACCGTTGGGCGTTCGTTGTAAAAGTTTGTTAAAACAGTTTATTGTTTCTTCTCTATGGTAAAATACCTACAGTTTGCATTGTAGCTAGTTCATCTTTCATTATGATCTTGATTTAAAATTACCATCATAAAGCTTCACGTTCTTTTCGTTTGAGGCCATCAGGTGATGCATAGATCCATCAAGAGCTCCAAGAAGTTCCTTGTCTACAATACTGGTCCCTTTGTTCTGAAGAATTGTTCGCAGCAATAAATCATTTCTGATTTTATCCTTACGTAAATTTCGTAATGCACTAACGCTTATTTTAAAAATACATCGCTCAGCATCATCCAATTGGCGCACTACAGATGTGCCAAGCACGGCTTCATCATCAGCAGAACCCAAAATTTCGTTTATTGATACGGGCTCGGCGCCACGCCCAACTATATCACAGTTGATTTTTTCTAGAATATCAGTGTGCGTCTTGATCAATTTCTCGGTCATGTGGATGTACAAGGCCATACACAGTGGAATTTTATTGACATTACCAGGAAAGCACTCCGTTTTTGTACGTTCTGAGGATCGCTTGCCCGATTTTAGCTCTGAATCTGGTATAGAGTCAACCTTGTCCCTGGGTGAATTCTGCTCAAATATGCGATCATGGACTTGGTCGGAAGGGTCAGTGGATTGCTTAATTCGGCATGAGTTCGTCTCTAGACAACCTTCAGAAATGCTCACAAAACTTTCATTGCTCTGTTGAAAATTCTTAGGGACAACAGGAACATCGTCGGACCGCTCTAACGTATCAATTGGGGTGATACACCCAGAGGTTGAAGAGGTTGAACTGCTTTGCTTATCATCCAGTAGTAACCATAAGGCATCAGAAGATGACTCCATGTCTGCAGATGACAGTGTGTGTAATGAAGAACTGAATGAATTAGGTTTTTCCGAAACGCAGTCAGACAGAGAATTAGCACTTACATCGTTTGTATCACAAACTAATTTTGAGCGTTCATGCGTAATATTTGAAACAGTGGCTGCTCGGTAAGTGGCCTTTGATATACTTGAGGCCCTCTTCAATGGTGTCACTGCATGCGAAAGGCTTGAAACAATATCCTCTTGGGAGGTAGTGTGTGAAATGTTTGAAAAACAATTTGATTGGTTGGTATTATCTGAAATGATGGAAGCACTATTTGCGTTGCTAACGTTGGAAATGCTTTCAACACCATCCATTCCGGGTGTGGCAGGTAAAACGTTTGAAACTACATTCGCCTGGTGAAGAGAGTGTGAAATGCTTGTAGTATCATCTGAAAGAGAGTTTTTATTTGAAATTATGGACATACTGTCATCTTGACAGCTGGCGTTTGAGATACCTGACCTACAGAACCCTCGGCTGGTGGTACTCGATAGGCTGAAAACGCAATTCGGAAGCGAAGAAACATTTAGAATACTAGAATCCCAGTCCGATACGGAGTTTGCACATGAGACATTCGTAGGGCTGTCTAGTGATATACCAGTGTCAGATTCATGACCAAACGCACTAGGCATGAGTGACGTTGGCGACGTGCATGGTGAAGAACTGTTGCTGTCTAGACGGGATGATGAAAGGCTCATGGAATCAACATTAACGCACGTGAATGTATCATTTGTTGTTTGAGGGGCAGTACTAGCTGACGCAAAGTATGTATTGCTCGCGATAGAAGGCCGATACGAAAGTGCACCACAAGACAAAGATCTAGCGCGATTTGGGAGAGTAGGGGTGATGCTAGACGGACATTGTGCAACACTCAAACTAGCGTAGTTCTTGAGCGATAACGAAGGATCTGAATACAGTTGAGTTGTTGATGTACAGTACGATTGAGAATAGCTTGAAGATGGCTTAGAGTGAAGGTACACAGAAGTAGGGTTGTTGGGCGAACTGGCAGTAGTTTCGTTCAGAGGCTGACTACCGGCGAATGATGAAGAAATACCA
Source organism: Parhyale hawaiensis (assembly GCA_001587735.2). NCBI lineage: Eukaryota > Metazoa > Arthropoda > Malacostraca > Amphipoda > Hyalidae > Parhyale > Parhyale hawaiensis. The sequence continues at coordinate 371,325 of LQNS02277718.1, read as the reverse complement.
CATGTTTGGGAAGAACAGTCCGGGGAGAAGGAGATCATCAGTGACTGAGACGAAGTAACGTCAAACGAAGAAGTATGCTGTGATAAAGACGATAAGCCACCTGACGGCGTAGAAATCTGTACAGATTTGATACTATGACTGTTCGTTGTTGCAACAGAGGCAACAACAACTGGAGAAGATAAAGAGGTCAATTTTATGAATGAACTCGACAGAGGTGACTCGACTACAGATATAAACAGTAGAGACGATGAAGTTGATTTTGTTAACGTAGGTGATTTGGATGTCTGAGATGAATGATTGGATGATCTTTTAAACCCAGAAAAAGTAACATCTTCCAACTTATCAACAAGTTGAGGCTGGAGATGGACGTGCGGGATAGAACTGGACCCTTGCGGAAGCTCATTATCTGCATGGCTAGCAGATATAGTTTGAGGTTCTAATCCAGACGATGAAGCAATCAGCGACTGAGGCAAAGAATTTGATAGTAATCTTGACGAACGCTGCTGCGGCACGGCCTCATCAAGTGATGCCGGCACAGACCGAGATATAACTTTTACAGATGAAGCATGCAAAAAATGGGGTGGCACATTTGCTGAACAGGCAAGCTGCGAAAGAGAGGAGTCATCCGTTGGGGCATTAAATCTACTACGAAGCTTTTTTTCAGGCTGAGAAACGCACAGAGACTGCAAAGCGGCGTGTGTCAAAGAAGTTGTCAGAGATCGAGGCATCACCTGGGCCGATGATACTTGTCTAGCAAGACCCTCGGTGTCTGTCGAAGCTGCTGGTTGCAGCAGACTCGTGACACCAGAGCGCAAGGGGTGTTGAATTTGAGGTATAATTCTCGAGGGAAAGCCTCTTCGGGGCGGTGATACGATCACAGATGACAAGAGTGGCTGACCTGCAGGCATACCCTGGGGTGAAGATATGAACAAACGTTGAAAATCAGCTTTACACTCAGGAACAGAACGAGAATGAACAGCAGAATCTGAAGAGATCCGAAACTGAGACATGACTGCCGAGGGTGAAGTTAGCCTAACCTGACTCATGGCCGGAAACCGGACAGCTGGTCGAATTGCAGACACAGCCTCCAAAGAAGCTGATCGAAACCGAGGCTTGATTCGATGATGTTGAGACTGAAGCGTATTCTCCGATTGATGAACTGATAAACATTGGGGCACGAACTCTGACTGCAAAGTTAGTGATTGAGGTATGACCTCCGTCTGCATAAGAAATTTTGGTTGAAAAGTAGCTTGCACAGGAAAAGTACTTCGAAGTAATCCCGTGCCGTTTAAAGAACATTGAGAAAGAGATTGAGATGCAGCACTGCACAAGGACAGAGTTCGAAAATCTGCTAACGATGTTACTACTGATGGTGACTCCGCATCCTGATGCTGTAACACTGCAGCCACAGTTGAAGTATAAGTGGACAATAAACTGGGCCTATCCATAATCGTTGAAGTAACAGAAGCGCTATCAAACTGTGGCGATGAAACAGGAAGCTGATGATGAAAAAGCCGAGTTAAAGCCTCACTTGGATCTGATTGGGCGGAATGAGTGCCTCTTACCTCTACCGTTGCTATTGAGCTGGAGATACTCCGTGCCCTTACTACTGATCTAGAGTGCGAAACTCCTTGACACGTAATTGGAAAGGAAGAGAGCTCTATTTTCGATAGAGGCAAATCCTTTTTCTTACAGTTTGTATTAGTATTCTGAGACGGCGAATTTTTTTGTTCCGTCAACATCACTGTAGATGGCAGAGTACAATCTGGCATTTCTCCTAGGCGTGATGTGAGAATGAAAACACTATCATCGGATTCTGGGATAGGGCTATTATTTTGAGAAAATGGTAACGATCTGCTGATACTAGAAAAATGGCTGTTAACTCTACTGTAAGAAGCAAATTCTTTGGTCAATACACTGCAATATTCACTCGAAGAATTATCCAAAAATTTTCTGTCGGAAAAAGTAAATTCCTTAGCATCAGAAGACGGAAGTACATTTCCAAATGGCACAGACCTCTGCAATGATGCCCTGCCAGTGGACGAAGAACCCCCCGCTCTGGAAGACGATAAATGCGATGCAACAGATGAAATAGATTCAGAAGAAAGTTGCCTCAGCGAAGATCGACTTTTACCTCCAGAAATAGAATTTATAAGTGACAGTGAGCATGGCATGATTTTTGACTGCGCTGCAACATCGTCGGCATGAGGAATGCCACCGGATATTTCTTTTGATTCGGTTTCAGTAGCTAGGTTTATTAAAGCAGTTTCATTCAAGTCTGTCGTTCTGGTTACATTGACGATGACTTCATTTTCAGAAAGAAGCGAAGCCAATTTATTATGATCTAGGGTAATTAGCTGCTCAAACTGAGTTGCGTGGCCTACTACCTCTGAATTGCATGAAACTGCATCAAAATATTTTAGGCAACAGGTTGTAGGTTTCCCTTCACTTGCAATGTTGCCAGGAGCAGCTAAACCCAGTTTCGTCTTTGTTCGGAAATATAAGTTTGACAAAGCGGAAGGCTGTGACTGAGACTCTGTAAGTGACTTCTCAAAATTTAAATTCGTCGGAAAAGAACTTGGAGGCATCTTCAATGAGTCGTCACGACAAATGTGATCAACATCCACGCAGGGAGAATTATGAATGGTAGTTGTACTTGATGGACTTAATAACGAGGTTGACGTACGATGAATAGTCGAATCGTTCAGATTTGACGAGTCGGAAGAAAATGAACTATTGGAAAAAGAACTCAACAAAGGTTGCATAGAGTTATGTAGACATGGCACCATAGTGCTGTTAAGTCTTGTGGTTGCTGTCGTATAAATAGGAGAACACGAGTCACTGGAATGATGGAATTTCTTTGTTATGCTTGCATAATTGGAATGGGGTATGCAAATGTCTGAGCCAGCTGCAGTAAGTTGGAACTTATCACTTGGTAAAACTTTAGCTTCATAATCTTCGTCGCCATTGCCTTCACCGCCGTTGTCGTCATCGTCAGTGGTATTATCCTCGTTAACTTCGTTGCCGGCATCCGGCAAGTAGTCACTACAGCTACGGCTGATCTCAGACTGAGTTGTCACTGCCTCCATTTCTGAACTACAGTTGCTGCTTTCCTGAAACACGCTCTGTATTGCATTTCCACTAAGGAAAGGCTGCTTGCTGTCAGTACCATGGAATGTTTTTCCCTTACTGGACAAACGAATATTAATAGGTTGAATGAGAGCTCTTGCAGACATGGAGCTCGAGTTCGTGGCGTTATGAGCAGCGCTATCCTCCCTGACTCCACAGTTCGAGGAGACGGGCCCCGTAATAACTGTGGAGCAGCTGCCGTCGGTGACAGTCTCGGTCTTTCTCAGTTTGGTGCAGTTATTGAAGAAGCCTTCGTTGAGATCAGTCAGGTTTTGAGAGCTTTGCAACAGAGCGTTAGAGAAATCCTGATCAGCACCTGATACTTCGTTGCGCTGAACCACAGGAGTAAAACGAGAAGAAGATTTAAGCAAGACGGAGCTTTTCTCGTAAACTCTTGCACTAGACTCGCACACGAGGCTGTTAGAGACAGGAGACAGAGAAACTGCGTGGTACGTGCCTTTTTCTAAATCTTTTGTTTCCTGAGCATCACACGAGTTTTTTAGGATCAGCTCAGCATCGCTTGCAATACTGGAAGAAACAGAGAATTCACACAAACTCTCTTGGTTGAACACTCTTTTTGGTTTTTGCATCGCAGCAGCTGCAACTCTTCCCTCTGTCATAGACCCTAAAACACTTGTTGCACAAGGTTGGTCACACTTACCTGCCGGATCACCTGCGGCACGACTCACAGCTGGTACTAACAATGATTTTACATCTAAGTCGGATTGAAAAGCAATTGGCAAGGCTATGTTACAGTTGTGAGGTGCATCATTATCGTCATCGAGAGAGTCCAAAACTGACTGACGAGAGCGACATGAGCCATCATGATTTTCTGGTACATTTTGAAGATCGGTAGAACTTGAGGTGTATAGGATCTGCGCCTTGGTACGCGGAGAGCAAGAAGTGGTTGAGTCTTTCAGAATAACACAGGAACTGACGCAGGGAAGGTTTTCTTCGTCAGTTTTGAAAATCGCCGGAGCTTCTACCTGTTGTTTCTGATGCGGTCGAGCTAAAGAAGACGTTTTTGAGCAATGGTTACATTTTGCGTTAGAACAACATATTTCATGGAGATTTTGGAGCTGTACCTGAGCCGCAAGATTTGTAACGTGATCATCAATCTCTTCATCAGGATTTTCTGAGGGTGACAATGAAACTTTATCATCAGAAGCACTGTCATCGGTGAGAACAATGAGATTTGAAGAATTAGTCGTAACATTATTGCGGAAGTGCATTGTATCATTTATCGGTCCTTCCGTTTGCTGAAGCAAAGAGTCAAATTTGAGCACTTCTCCTCTGCCATCATTGTCTAGCTCTGAAATTTCTTCCACATTGATACGTTCTTGACGGGACACCTGATGAACGTGGATGTTTTCCTCGTCCCATCGCCCAAGAGCATTTTCTTGATCGCAATTTTTCCCGAAGAATTCAGCTGGTGATCCCCCGCTTCCAGAACGCGACCCAGGTTGCAGAAGTTCTCGATGAGCTTTGGTGCTAGAGCGAATCAAATATTCTAAGCTTTCTAGAAATGTACTACTTGCATCCATTATCTTCTTTAAGAGCTGTCTGATAAACAATGAGTGCCGGTAGATATGTAAGTCTACTGATTCAATATTGTAATCGGAAACTGATATGGGATTGCTGACGCATTCATTGTTCCATCCGGCAAGTTTGGACCTAGTTGACTGCTGCCCTAAATAATCAGAAGCATTCGCTGCTGCGGCTTTTAATCGAGAACAATGGTTGGTTTCCGAGATTGGAACCTCAATGAGGACGTCAAAATTTACAGTTCGCTGCTCATCTCCTGACGCAAGCTGCTCTTCCATTGGGAAGTCTGCTCCTGCATATGGTGGAAGATCGGTTGTGATCGCCTGCTGCATTTCTTTCAGTATAGTAAAGACATCAGAAAACTTCTTCGTGTACATGAGTTTTCTACGATTCGCCATTTCAGCTGGATAAGAAGCAGCAGAGCTGCAAGAGAGCTGTTCATAAAAAGATTGGTCGGTCTCCGTACCCGAACCCAAGTCATATTCACCATGTTCTGCTGTTCCCCATGTTGGACAATTGCACGATGCTTGGCACTTTAAATCCTGTGGATAACTCGGCCAATCTGCAGAACTCATCCTGCACAAAACCTACGGATAAATTTTTTAGCTGACGCAGGCTTGAACAATTTATGGTGACTGAAATAAAATATACTAACAATTCAGTTCAATTCCTGGGATTGCCTTTCCTTAAAAAATCTGAAAAAGAAAAAAAAAGACAAAAATGACATAGGCGGGCCCAATAGGGAACGTACATTAGCCACAGAGCCTGCCAGGTCAGTTGGAGCAGAAATGAGGCCTTCAACAGAGTAGAGGGACAACAGCAAGATGTCCCTCCAGGGGACACGAACACGCTTGTCCATAACGTATGGAGAGAACATAACTATGGCACTAACCTACTATATGGTTCATCGGGGCTTATTCTAACGTGCAGTTGTACCCTTTTTTGCAGTTCTAAATTCAACATGCGCTGTCGTAAAATCTAGGTATATGCAAGTTGTACATTTGTACTTCATTTGAATTTGCATGGCAGTAGTGTCATAGATAATTAGACATGCACTTAGAAGTAACCTCAACGGTCACTGATAACTGACAAGAGCATATTTTTATCTTCATTAAATTTACTATATCCTCGGGTACACCCTACGCCTGTCAAGGGGCCTACACACAGAAAGCAGTAGGGTACTGACCCAATTGCCGAAGTAACCCTATTTCCAAACAAACACCCAAACCTATCAAATTTTTGGCTGTTGGTTTAGAAATAGGGTTTGTTCGGCAATTGGATAATTACCCTACTTTATTTTTACTTCCAAATCGGTACACCTAAGTTGACTCCTGCTTAGGTTTATTGTTTGAAAAGTAACTGTAAACGTACAGCTTTTGGGTACGTTCTAGTTTCAAGTCATAAAGTAATAAACTACTTGGTCCTATCCAAAAGATGAAAGCCTCTGTCAATAGAAAATGTCATTTAAATAAAACAAGAAAAATGAGACAATACTAGGGATCAATGCATAAATATATGCATAAGGACTTACGGCACCAGATAAGGAAACAAATCGGACTATTATTATAATCAGTGCTTTAAATCTCCGTTCCCACAAGAAAGGCGATATCACAGCGGAACAAGAAGGGGCATATAGTATGATTGTTGCCGCAGTTCTCAACCCCTGCATTGGAGAACAAAAATTCTCTCAAACAGAACGGCTGCGGCCTGCCGGCCGCTGGGCCCTCACAAAGTTGCAGTGTCAGTCTCGTACGCGTGTCTTCCTGTTTCTTCGGTCTTTCTTCTAGTTTCTCATCCTTAAGGTTTATTTCGTTTTTTATTTTCTTCTTCTTTCCCGTCCTTGACCAGTGCTGCCCATATTTATAGTTCTATAGTGTGACGTATTTGGTGCTGTGTACAAAGTTTAGAAATTAGTGAAGGAGCTAGTAAATAAGATAAATTTGGCTGTCTCCCCTAGGAGCCCACGAAGGGCAAACAGCCTAGGTAGATTCGCCCATCCGGGGTTATAGGAACAGCGACCCAGCCATGGGTAGGCCGATCTGCACTTTAGCTAGGCCATGGGACGTCTCTCTATCGAGCCCACTTTGCTTCCTTCTTGATTTAGTTCTCTACTGGCTATCCTCTCTGTTCGTCCTCTCTTTTCCCGGCTTGCTTTGCCTGGTGTGTTAGTCCACCTTAGTACGGGAGTCCATTTCTATAGACATACTACGTGTTTCTTACTTTTCCTTTTCCTCGATTACCAGTAGAGATGCTTGGGACAATATAATAGACACGTAGTCCCTGTGTTCGAGTCTTCAGCTACTTTCAACTTAATAATGGATAATTTTGGGTGTATTTTATGTGCTGTATTTGCTTTGAAGTTAATTTGCTCTAGTTTATTTTACAGAGCACACAATGTTTGCAACCGTATTTTTTTCTTATGAATAAATAATGGTATTATCTCATTGTGCAACTATGCCCTTATCCCAAAGCTCGGTAACAAGTTTGGTAATGCAAAATCCAGGCCGTTGATGCCAACTAGGTTGGCGCCTACAATGATAATTAATAGCCACGTGTAAGCCCTTCACCATGGTGTTCCCATACGGGATCAGCGATCATTGGAATAAGTTGGAAAAGAATAGGAATTATTATTATTATTATTATTAGATTCAGTGTTTTACCACCGTAGATGCAGCGAGGCGATTCAAGTGTGAAGCTCGACCGAAAAATATATACCTTTTCATCAGTAGGAATATTTCATCTGGGCATTCCTGCTGGAAAAACTCGGTTGGCTCAGTGTGCTACTACTGGCGGGGAAAACTCTTAAACAATAGAAAAATACACTCGAGTGGACGGTCCCATTCGAAGCCTTCCACACAAGAGCGTAGAGAAGTCCCACGGACTAGGTCGGCTATCTCGATCGACAGCCTACTTCGAGGAAGAGAAAGAGAAAAATAGAGAACGTACCTAACTTAACAAAACTATATTTACAGCAGGAACTACGGCCAGCTGCAACATCCCCTGCGCAAAAATCACTTGGGACCCTTGGGTTCGCGAAGCCCAAATATATTGTGGCAGGGAAAGGGAACGACAGAATATACCCCTGAGGGCGAAAAAAAAAGAGGATCAACAGATGAAGAAAGTATGACCAGAACGAGTATGAAATGGGAAGGAAGCAAAGTGGGCACGAAAACAGACTTCTAGCTTAAGGCCAATGCTGTGGAAAATCAGTCATTGACCTTTTTTCACTAACATCGGTCGGCTGACTAAGCTTTCTCACTTCATTAATTCTACTACTTTTTTGGCCATCCTAATGTTCATGAAGAAGCTTCCCTAAATTTCACCTTCAGTTACTACAGTTCATAACCGCAACACGGACGTATGGGTTGCTCCCACCAGCATGAAAATTTGGCCAGCTCTACTTTCCCCTATGAATTTTTCGTTACGGTGCTCTAAAAGTCATGGTGAGTTGCTAACTCCTCGTCGCCTGGGACGACGGTTCGGTGACTTCAGTCGCGCTATCGTCTCTCACGACGGAGATGTGTGCGTGGCCGTGTTTGTGTACGCAGCTCGTGTGCGCGTGAGCGGCGTTCAAGTTGGTGCGCCGCTCTGCTCGCTGTATCGCTGATTAAGTTGGGCTAGGTTAGGTATCGTAAGGTAGCGTTAGGTAGCGTTAGGTAACGTTAGGTAACGTTAGGTAAGGTTAGGTAACGTTAGGTAACGTTAGGTAAGGTTAGGTAAGGTTAGGTAACGTTAGGTAAGGTTAGGTAACGTTAGGTAAGGTTAGGTAACGTTAGGTAAGGTTAGGTAACGTTAGGTAAGGTTAGGTAACGTTAGGTAACGTTAGGTAAGGTTAGGTAACGTTAGGTAAGGTTAGGTAACGTTAGGTAACGTTAGGTAAGGTTAGGTAAGGTTAGGTAACGTTAGATTGGGTTAGGTTAAAAGGTTAGGTAAGGAGGTTAGGTTTGCCTAGGTAGTGTTTATTTTAGTGCTGGCGCGCGCAGAAAAGCTTACGTGAACGCAAAATCGTCATGAGAGACGATAGTGCACTCCGGTCATCAGCGCGGGGATGTTTGCCCTTCAGTCTTGGGCTTTATGGTGCTCTAGCGCTGATACCTCTACCTCCTTCTACATCTCTGATGTCATTTACGCTGCATCCTACAGATTTGGCAGTTAGTCACCAACCGCATACTTGTAGCAATGTGCCCCATTTAAATATATATATATATATATATATTTGTCGTGATTAAGTCAGTGGGAGATATGTCGTGCCCTAGCCTAGCTTCACTCCCTGGATTTTAAACTTGATAGAGATAACCGATTATAAGTGATCTCATAATCTCATTGCAATAGCTTATCTATAAACCCCTATTGTTCCACTTTTGAATAAAGCTCTTACAAATAACTAAATCGATTAATGGATTTCTTCAATTAATTAACTAGATTAATGATAAAATTTTAGTAGAGGGGTAATAGAGAAATTGATCAATTGGAGAATGAACGAACCTACAAATGAATTCGTATAATAAACAGAATACAATTAATTATTACTAATTATTACGTTGTAGCTCTCAATATGATCGATTCACGTTAGGCTCGCTCCAAAATTCAATGCGTTCCAGTTTCCTGGAGGAGCAACGCGTCTTTGCTAACTAGGTTTGCGCCTGGCAACCGAATGCGTTGCGGCTTCCGACCTGAGGGGCCGCTTCGCATATTCTTTTCTGTTAACACCTACACTAGCGGGAGAAATAAGAGAAAGATTTTCATTATTTGAAAATAAAGTTTAACCATGTAGAGTAGGTTAATGAATCTTTTGACGGGGCCTTAGGGAATGTATTTAACATATTTCTACAAAATATCAGGACAAACATAACTATATTTAATACATTTGAGCAATCTAACAAACAATAACAAAATTTAACAGCACAAAATAAGAGAACAATCGTCTCGAAAACATTCTCACATTTACCCCGGTCATCTGGCAACCTTCAATTTCGTCTACATGACTTCTAGAACTGCCACTCTTACGATTTCACCATTCTGGAAACATGGCACCTCACCTGAAAGTTACTCCTGAGCTGCGGGAAATGACTCTTTCGGCCATATCAAGAGAGGTAAACCGATCCAAGAGCTTTGTTTCTCGTGTTTTGAAGCTCTATGATGAAAATAAACGGCTAGAACCACCGGTATCTGCAGGCCGCCCTCGAAAAACCACGGTACGAGTTGATAGGATTATGAAACGCTATGCCGAGAAGGATCCTTTCGAAACTGCAGCGAGAATTTCCAGAAAGCTGAAGGTCAGTAACAACATAGAAGTGTCTTGCTATACAGTTTCTCGTCGCCTCAATGTATGGGGGTTAAAGGCACGCAGTCCTGCCAATAAACCACTTATCTGTAGGAAGATTAAGAAAGCAAGACCTAAATATGCGGAAAGGCACATCGTTTGGAGAGATGAAGATTGGGAAAGAGTGCTTTTCAGCGACGAAAATAAATTTAATTTGGTTCGATCTGATGGCAGACGGTATGTTAGACGTGCAACAGGTGGCAGGCTGAACCCGAAATGTGTCAAAACATCTGTAAAGCATGGGGGAGGTAGCGTTATGGTGTAGGGCATGTTTTCATCTAAAGGAGTTGGACCGTTGGTGGCCATAAAAAAAGCTGTCAATGCTAATGTGTATCTCAATCTTGTACAGCAATATGTTATCCCATCTCAACGATCATTACTAAACCAGCCAGCTATTTTCATGCAGGACAAGGCCCCATGCCATACTGCAAAGTAAGTGAAGGAATATTTTGCGGAAGAGAATATCGAAGTCATGAAATGACCTGCTCAAAGCCCTGACCTTAATCCTATTGAAAATTTATGGAAAATTATAGGTGACATTGTAAGAGAACGACAACCATCTACAGTAAAGGATCTGTGGACTACAATTGACGAGGAATGGGGAAAAAATAACTCCAGAGTTTTGTAAGAAACTTGTGATGTCGTGTAATTGTCGCTTTGCTGAAGTTATTGAAAATAGAGGTTTTAGTACTCCGTACTAATTGTTCTAAATGTAAAATTGACTATTGTTCTATGTTATTTCTTTGTAAAATTGTATTTAGAGACGATCGTTCTCTTATTTTGCACCGTTCAATTTTTGTTATTGTTTATTAGATTGCTCTAATGTGTTAAATATAGTTATGTTTGTCCTGATATTTTGTAGAAATATGTTAAATGCATTCCTTAGGGCCCCATCAAAAGATTCATTTACCTACTCTACATGGTTAACCTTTATTTTCAAAAAAATGAAAATCGTTCTCTTATTTTGCCCGCTAATGTAGTAACGGGTGCGACAATTTATGGTCTAACCTTTAATTTCCTGCTATCAGCTGGAACGAAAGTGTGTTCCGTTCAATGTAAATCACGCACGGTATTTCCTCCCTAGGCCAAATTTCAGTTCAACCATCATTGGCGAAGAAGTGGAGCGGTGGACGAAGCTACGACACTCGAGCCTCGGGTCGGCAGAACTTCGTCCAGCAGACAACAATCACCAACCAACTTTCTGTTTTTGCAATTTCTCTTTCAACAGTTACAATTGGCAAAATCTGATTTGTATTTTGTCCCCCGTCATTTTCATTTTTGTTTAAGATTTGTTGCTAGATCCCCCAGGGGACGTTGCTCCCCATATAATGCATAGGATAAGCGAACCTAAACAAACGTAATCGTATGCTCCCTGAGGGAGGAAAAATTTCCCGAACATTAAGCTTGCTATGACGTTATTAATATTAATGCACTCGTAGCGGATAGAGTTGCTTGCAGCTGCAATATTTTAGAGTGTATAGTATATTATCATGATTTGCATAAAATGGAAATGGAAAATATCTATAATATAAATCGTATTACCTGTTTACACACAGACTTTCATTGGTTCAATTCACTTTTAGGACCATCACGCATTTTCTATATTTTGAAGTCATATATAAGTAGAAGGACGTATTTTAAGACGTTATACACGAATGACGTTTTTGCGGCAAATGCTTAGTTTTCAAGGTATTTGACTTTGAAGTTTTTATTAGCGTCCGACATCGAGGCAGCTTGCCGAACAATATGGTGGCGTAACGCGCGGTCGCTGTGCACTGGTTTTTATATATTTTTAGTAGTATATAAGCAGAACAATTTTTTTTTTCATAATTCCATGATATTTTGATTTTTGAAGTATTATAAAGGTTGAAACACTAATATTTAAGATATTTTTTCAAGAATGACTTACGTAGGAATAATAGGGACGAAAAGACGAAGAAAAAGAATTACGACCGCACCCCCCATCGCGACGCTGCGACATGTGAACAGTTGAGAAATTGCTATTGCAAAGGATGGTGGTTGTGCCGGTTGCTCCCTGGAATATTTCGACTGTATCAAATAGTTTCACAATGATGACAATGATGCTGCTATGAATATTTTAGCTTTTCGTGGTGTAATTTTTTCGAGTGAGGAAAATAAAATCCTTAATTGACCAAATTGTCAGACGAAATTGAGAAACTTCTAAACTAGAAAGGTAAGGTATTTTAATGTTAAACCATTCATAATTGATATTTTGAAGTCATATATAGGTAGAAGGACCAATTTCAAGACTTTTTTTTTTTGAAGGACGTTTCCGTCTCATATGCTTACCTACTTTTCGAGATAGCTATTTGACTTTGAATTCCCCATTCATTTTTTTTTTTTTTTGCTATACTTTTTTCCGGCAACAACGTGGCTCTTACTCGTATAGATTAGGAGACCACCTGGTTCTGCTAATATCCTTTAAGAAATATACCAAAAGTGTAAAGCAATACGCGCTACGCCGCCATGTTGGAAAAGCACCTGCCGCTAGAACGCGCGACACGGCCGTAATGGCGGATCGTAATGGGAGTATCAAAGTCCAATATCTCGAAAAGTATGCATTTGCAGCAAAAAATTCATTCGTGAAAAGCGTCTTAAAATAGGTCCTTCTACCTATATATGACTTCAAAATATTGAAAATAAGTGATAGTCCTAAAAGCGAATTTTACCCTTTCAATTAAGCAGCGACTGAATGTTTTTGTACGGTCTCGTAAATGAACCTCAGACATGTAAAATTTCTGTTTCCATCGTTGTAACCAGGAGACAAATTCCTATATACTCTTGACATTACAGTTGGAATCTTAACCGATTAATTAAAGAAAAGTTTGAAGAATGCAAGCCTAACCTCACCTTGCCTAACCTCACCGGTATTTGTATGTTTTATGCGCATCCCAAATTTTGACCCATTTTTGTCATCGAAAACATACATTTACCACCTCACCTTGCCTAACCTTTCCTATTTTAGGTTCCTATTGGGTCTCTGGTTATTTATTCCAATAGGAAAACAATGGGAACTTCAAAGTTAAATACCAGTAGGTAGGCCTATCTGGAAAACTAAGCATCTGCCCCAAAATTGGTATAAAGGAAAAAGTCTTAAAATGGCTCGCTTTACCTATAGAAGTACACAAAAATAGAAAAAAAATCAGTTGGAGTTAAAAGTAACATTGATCGGTGAGGTTAGGTTAGTTGGTCATAGCGAATAAACTTCACATATGGTTTTCGACATTGCCAGCAAGGTTTTCGCTTTAATTAGTAATTATAATATTTCAGGTGGGGGAAATATGTTTTTGACATTTTTAAGGCTGTTTCTATGAAATCTTTTAAAATGCTAAATAAATTATTTCTGAAACGGGTCACATACATCGGAGTGCTATGTTGACAAACGTGTGGCGCTATCTAGCGACAGTTCTTTCAACAAACATGGCGGTGTAGCGTCATATCGGTCTACACTGATTTTTATAAGTTTTCATAGGATAGGCCTATTAGCAGAACCAGACCTTGCTAGGTTAACCTTGTGAGTAAGAGCGCCGTTGTAGCCGAGAAACAATTTATGGGGCTCAGTTTTAATAACGAAAAAAGTCGATATACGATCAAATGACCAATACGTCATTGCCGCTGTCGCTAAATAATGCGGCATGGTTATAAATAAAGCGGAAGGGGTGGACCCGTCAAAGAAATTCTTTGTTTAGCATTTATACCTACAAATTTCGCTGAAACGATTTTTAAAATGTCAAAAATAGATTTTCTCTCTTGAAACATTATAAGTAGTATTCCTAATTACTAATTCAAGCGAAACATTGTTAGGAATATCAGAAGCAACAACCACAGTCCTATCAAAGCACAATATGGTACTGCGAAGCATACGGGCTTTCTTGTTCTTTGCTTGTATAGTTACGCAGGAAGGCGGAAAATGGCGAATGTGCATCGCTCGTCAGAGAAATGACTTTAAATATCTTACGGTACATATTAATTTCAGTGAATACATTGTTAAAAATATCAAAAATGGATATCCGCCATCCAAACGCCAAAGGCTTTCAGCTATTTCTCGCACATACAACTTAGTGTGCGTCGATTCCCGCCTGCACTCGCCCACAATAACATATTTATGTATTTTTTGCAAATTAACCCCAGAAAACTTTCAAATACTTCAAAATAGTATTGTTATAAGTATGTGCAGGCAATGCAGTCAGTCTGGCCGAACATTTGACTTTCATCGCTAAAGCTCTATTAAACCTCCTTGGGTTTTATACATCGAAGGAGGTAGCAATACAGTAGCTATGAACGCTGAACGTTCCGCCAAGGCTGAACGTGGCGGTCGCGCTGATTGGATCCACGAATGGCTGGGAGCCGGTTAATTAGAGGGAAAGAATGGCTTGAAGCATAAGATTAGTGGGAAGAGAGCCGCCATTGAAGAACAAAAATTTCCCTTTCCAATACGGCGAACCGTTGCTATGTTCACTCCTTCTATTAAGATTTCTTGCTATCTTTAAGAATGAATAGCCTACCTCTGGGTGCTGCGCCCCTATATGCTGGGCGCTATATCCACATGAGAAAATATATAGTTTCGTCTCGTTTGTTTTGTTTTTACACGAGCCTCTCACGATAATGGATCAAGAATTTCTATGACTGTGACTCCAGCTTACAGTAGTTGGACAACGTTGTAAAATATACCGCGTTGCCAATTTAAGTTCATTTCAAATTAAGAGATATATTGGAAGCTGTGCAATGGACGTTGCCGTAGTGGAACTGTAGAACGTAACCTAATTCATTCAAGTTCAGGAAACAAATCCTCTAAATGATGAAATTGTCCTTTTGTAGCGCTCACTGATCATGTACAACTTTTGTAGCGCTCACTGATCATGAACAACTTTTGTATAGCGCTCACTGATCATGAACAACTTTTGTAGCGCTCACTGATCATGAACAATTTTTGCAGCGCTCACTGATCATGAACAACTTTTGTATAGCGCTCACT
>LQNS02277718.1:310245-320788 GCA_001587735.2 Parhyale hawaiensis | reverse complement strand
ACAGCTGTACCACTCGTCACAACCATGGCTGACGCTTTTTCCTCCGACTGCACTCGCCCGATTTTCCTCCGCTTCCCGTGCCGCTCGACGCTTATATTAGGACCCCATAGCGCACCGTGGTCATTCGCCCTCTAGGTCCCACACTGCAAACACCATCACATTTTAGGCCTTCGTAAATAAAGAAATTTTTGTTGTTAGGTATATATCCTTAGAAGGTTTTATTAGGTTTTTGAAAATGTGATGATACTCCCGAAACGTCAAACTTTTATATTAATTTATCGGAAATGTACATAAATTATATATATACAGTATGTTTATTCGTGAAGCGGTGATGCAACTAGGACACTAATAATAATATTCAGTCATGCATGTTTTTCTTTACTTTTCCGGTGTGTATCAACAGATTTTCCATTCGAGTTTCAACTCTTCAACGCCTTCCGGGAAGAAATTCTGCAAGAGTTACGTTTCAGTGACAAACTCATCGCTAAGGTAAGCCAGTGAAGTTGCTTCTTCATTCACCAGCTGATCTGTAACTCGGTCAGGAAAAAGTAAAGCACATTCGCACATCAGATGACTGAAATAAAAACTAGTGTATGTACACGTATTTATAAATAAGCAAGCAAATAAATAAATGCACGTATATATGGTTTAAGTTAGGCAGTTTACGAGAGATGAACTGTAAGGAGTCGGAATTATGAAGCTGAAACGCGGAAACGTTTTGTTGGGGCTTGACGCAGTTAATTGCAATAGCGGATCGGAGCTATAACGCCTGAAACATGGTGTCATATATTAGGCTAGGTGAGGTTAGCTTAGGTAGTGTTTATTTTAGTGGTGGCGCGCGCAAGAAAGCTTACGTGAACGCAAAGTGGTCGTGAACGACGGTAGTGCTGCCGGGGCTTGGTACACTCCCAGCAAACAATGGCTATATGCTCAGAGTCCATCATACGCTTGTCGCAATAGGCTGTGCTCTCCTGCGGGCTGTGGGTTTCTTCGGGTCCAAGAGATTAGCATGCTCTGCTTCTCCGTTATGCCGGGCGACATATGCATTCGTACGCGCAACTGGCTCCTAGGATGAGCAGCTCGCGTGTCGTGTCAACTCATGTATAAAACCGGCAGCGTAGATACGGTAGCAAAAATGACATACGAGTCCCTCATCCTTATATCAGGTTGTCAGTGCGACTACATAGCGTAGCCCCGGCATAACATGTCAGCATGCGGAGCATCGTTGACACCAGCAAACTAATGTGATACTATACAGAAGCTGCTTTTCTAACCTCCTCTTATACTTGTTTGCATATCAACAGGCGGACGATCGACTGAGACGCTACACCACAAAAATTAAGAACCTGCCCGGCAAGGGCGTTCACAGGGAGCCTGTTGTGTACGTGGGAGTACACATCCGACTGACGGACTATCCGCGCTATCTGGAAAAAGTAAGTATATACGAGTGTTGGGTGTGAAATAAGTTTAAAAATACAGAGTGTATCCCGACCAATGGATGGGCGCACGGCGTAATTTCGAAGTAAACGGTTGCGGTCGCTATTGGCCCTACACACCCGAGGGTCAAGTTTTCTTGACGTTCAAAACAATGTTTTTCTTACGGGAAATGAAATTTGAACCCGGCACTCTAATGTTAGCATGGAGCGACCTGTTAAACACAATTTCTGTTTGTGCTGTTGTGATAAATGCTGCCTTATTTATTTCTTACAACACCCGCTCTGCAGTCCGTTTTATAGAAGATTTACGGCCTAATGTCCTCCGGCCTTCTTCAAACTTCAACTTAATAGCCATGACCTGCGTTTCTTTTTGCTGATAGAAGAGGCCTTTAAAAAATATTTAAAACTTCGATAGGAACTTGTGGCCATCTTAGAAAAATTACATCATTATTGTCATAACTGATGGTTCCCCAGAGCTGCAGCTCGCAATGCCCGCAATATATGGGTCGGGGCCACTGGCGGTAATGCCTTTCAAAAAAGGGGCTGCTGATCGGGAAATCTATTAATAGGCAGTTGCTACCATGGGGTCGCCCCTACCTCTGATGGAATCGATCTCATCCGCAGGATTACAAAGTGCCCCAAGTGGTTGCTGCGTATAATGGCTACCTGAAGAGAGCCATGAAGTACTATATGGGGAGATTCAGCAACGTTCTGTTCATGGTGACCAGCGACAACCTCCGCTATGCGAAGCTACTCGTGAAGAATACCAAGTTGGAAAATGCATTTGTTTCAAGGCGTAAGTACCTACCGCAAAAGGACTTGATGCAGAAAATTCTCTCATTGAGCATCTTTTTCACTTTGATAGTAAAATGCAGCACGAATGTACCCCTGTACTCCTTACCGGCTGCTACTGGCATAGTATGACCTCTCATCACAGCGGTTACAGGCGGACTGAGCCAGCCAAACAGACAGTGTCGCTCACTCGCTCTTCGCTCGGACTCACTCGCGAAAGAGGCTGACATTGACCCTCTAATTAGAGCCAAGCGAGCTGCACGCACATACATGACATCAGTTCGATGGACGTTCACCTAAAAGCCTCCAATTGAAGTTTAGAAGAAAGCTAGAGCTTGGAGCTGCTTGAGACTGGACATTTACGCTTTGAGCCTCTGATAAATTTTGTTTGTTAATATGTAACAATTTTTCTGAAGCAACTACAACACATATTTTGTTTATGGAATCTGTGCGTAAAATTCCATTGCATCAAAGGAAAAATATGATTTGGCAATGTGGATATCGTAGTACACGTCTTAAGGTACCTGCACTACTGAAGCAGTTCTCCGTATATAAGAGATGTACTTCTAGGGAAAAACAAATGAGGAATATAGTTTCAGGTCTTTTCCATACAAGCGAATCCTTCGCCAGTTTTTTTTACACTAATTCTTAATACGTAAACGCTTTCGAACATCCTGCTTCAGTGTTTAGAGATGGATGCTGTCTAATATCTACCGTATCACTGATAAAGTACTGTAATTGAGGAACTAGAGTTACGTACTGGTCAGTGTTCTTTTCAAGTTTTTAAGTCATGACTGGTCAAATTTTTGTTGACGTTACAAACAACTATATTCGTGAAGAGTAAAATACCTAAGCTTATATGTTTAACTTACAGGTGCCCCAGAGGCAGACCTGTGTTTACTCTCCCGCTGCAACCACAGCATCATCACGTTTGGATCATATGGCTTCTGGTCAGGGTACCTCAGTCCTGGCTACACGCTCTATCCTGACCTCAACTTCACTGGCGCTGCTTATCCTTTTTCTAGAAAGTTCTACGAGGCAGCTAATCTCCATGACTTTATTCCCATTTCATTTTACAGCTAAATGAAAGTTTTTTTTTTACCTTATAGCTAAGGTAAACTGAGAAGATTACGGAATATGTGGAAGAAGTTGAACAGGGATTTAAAAAATTAATAACAAATCACTCTGACGCAAGAGCAGACTTAAAGAGTAGGGAGTGACACTGTCAGTAAAACTATCTGCGAGACGCTCGCTGAACTTCCCCTCTTTTAACTGGGCTAGTGCGCGATGCGCAGTAGATTTACCATACCCAGTGATCCTAATGATCTCACAAGCGACATTTTATCATCTGGGTTACCGGTGCTATACCGGTGACCTCGCCGCACACATTGTGTCATAAGTACAACCTGGAGAGCGGTGCCGAGCATTATGACACCAGTTACGGTAACTCAGGTAACAGCGCAGAAACCTAGTTTTAAATATGGAGAGCGCAAAAATTATGGGAATGAGCAGCGAGTAACCTCTGACCTCTGTAGCCCAGAGTAAGTAAATAATGATATAATGATCATTCATTACCTCGCATGTTGTGGGTACACCTAAGGAGGTTTGCTTTTACGTAATGCGAGAATTTTGCTAGTCTGGTTGTGTGACGAGCAGGAGACATAGTTAGTGATCAGAGCCAATTTGAAAGTTTGAGTTTAATTTCCAACGGTAGCTGCCCCTGCCGCTGATCAATAAATTCAGCCCATAGACCACTGATTTCCTCCCTCACTTCAATTTCTTATCGCACTCCCAATGGAAACGACTTGAAACACGCGGATCCCCTGCCATTCAAATGGCATTGATTTCGTAGATTATGCACCAACTGACTGCAGTATATTTCTGTAGACATGTATAACGTCAAGCACA
This sequence comes from Parhyale hawaiensis, assembly GCA_001587735.2. Lineage (NCBI taxonomy): Eukaryota > Metazoa > Arthropoda > Malacostraca > Amphipoda > Hyalidae > Parhyale > Parhyale hawaiensis. Next base: position 316,652 of record LQNS02277718.1, on the reverse strand, counting down.
TGCAGTGTCATTTCGTTAATTTAGTAGAGTCGAAACTTAACGCCAGATGCCAAAAATTTAATTACTCACTTGATGTCACAGCAGGTATAATACAGTGAACTTTCACGTACATTATAACTCTCAGGAATCTATTTTGGACTTTGCTCAAGTGACTGTTTACATTGAACTAAAGTAATCTTATGCTGCTAAAATCGTTATTCAGAAAATTCTTAAGTTTTCTACGATTGAAAAATTGACATTGAGGAGAAACTATATTATAATTAAACTTTCTAAATTGAAAAATTATGTAATACAGTGAACCCGCTTAAGTCGTCACCTCTTAAGTCGGAAACCCGGTTAAGTCGTACACTAACAGAAAAGTACGGCTTAACATTTGTAAATGTCGACTTAACCGAATTTCGGATAAGTCAACGGAGTGTCAAGTTATCCGATGAAAATTGATCGGATAAGTCGACAAAGTATCGAGTTATCCGATGAAAAGTGTTGATTTACCTTCCACTTATGTCGAGTTATGCGAGGACGGGCGCGCCAATGAGTAGCTATACGTAGCTGATTCCCAAGTTTGGATGACGCAATAATTGTCGGGGTGATGAAATACATATTGCGAGGAAAATTCACATTATCTACTGATAATATATTCATTACAAATCTGTTAGTGTCTATAATGAAGATATTTAAACGAAATGTAGAACATATTTAGTACTAGGAAATTCACCGAACCCTCATCCTTGCACTCATCACTGGTCTTTCATTGTTGAGTAAATTTAAGATACATAGGCTATAAATAATTTATGTGTACGGTAAGTTTACTTGCTGCATAATCTCCTTATGTAGCTATTACAGATACATATAGCCATATACGTATGTATATGTATGAACTGTTGAATTCTGGTGCTTAATACGTAGTATGTACATACGTACATATGCATAGAAGTATGTAATACAGCATGTAGGCTACTGTACTAATACTTAAAATGGGATACAATCAAGTAGTACATAGCTTCAAGTCGGACTTGTATATGACTTAACAGGTTATTAGTACGACATAGCCGAGTTATCGGTTAAGCCATACTATCGGTTAACTCGACAGGCTTCCGCCCCGATGGTGTCGACTTAAGCGGGTTCTACTGTAGTCAGGAAAACATAAAGTTTTCTTTTTACAACTTTAAATGTTCTTAATTCATATCATCAATGCGATTATAGCAATAAAACATTGTTATAGCAGCTTCAAACGTCGTGAATCTAGTCAGAGGTCGGTACTTGAACCAACAGTGGTCCGTATAGGTTCATATGAACCCTTATAGGAAACTCTGCAGGCTTAGACCTTTATGCGCATCGAGTGGTGTTCATAACACCATCTGCACTTCATTTGAAGATCATCGAAGTGTCATAGCAAAAATGAAGTGATTGTCGATCACTGAATTTTTCAGTAAGCGAGCTACTGCAAAATTTAAAATGTGCGTAATTAAGTACCATCGCCGTGTTCTTTACTGTACCGCTCGGTACATCGACACTGAGCCATTCCACGGTATTTGGAGGCATTTGAAGTTTTTTTTTGCAAAGTGGAACAACAACGTTAAAATTAAAAGGATATCCCGATAGCTGTTGTGTGATTATAACTTACCAGAGACAATAATAACTAGAGAACACCTCTGAGACCGCATACCTCCGCCAAAAGAGACATTGTGAACAAAATTTCAAATTGATCCTGAAACCGGACTTTCATTTTTACCCTCTCAGAAATTTAGTTATTTGTGTCTTTCGAAAATGATAACAGCTCAGGTAATTTCCTTGCAGATCCGTCGTTAGCTTTTTAAAGTGATGTTCTGACAAATATATTGTTAAACATATAAACGGAAGAACTGATCGTCAGAAAAGTTTGGTCAGTTGTACCTTTAATCATTTCTAACAATTCCTGTAAATTTTATGAACATTCGTTCATAACTGCTTGAGCTATGTTACTAACATACACAAAAATAAGCATAGAGATACGCATGAAAATTAACTGGCAGATCGTCACTAAAATTTGATCAGTTGCTCTTCTTAACATTCCCATCATTCCTAGAAAACTGAAGAAAATCCGTACATAACTGTTTGAGTTATGGTATGGAACGTTCAAACAATTCGTTGAACGCATAGTCACCAGAATATCCTCCTGCATACCTAACATTCTCGGTAAAATTTCATGAAGATCCGTCCATAACTTATTGACTTATCTTGGTGACAGTCAGAGAGACTAACGGTAAACGCCGACAAAACTATAACCTGCTTGGTGGGGTTATTAACATGTAGTGTAAGCATTATAAACCTTGAGCCAAAATACACTAATATGCGTATTCATGATCTAGTCATTAAGTCATTGAATAGAAAAAATTTTCGGGATATACCACACACGAAAAAGCGAGATATAACGATCTTATCGCTACATAGTAACCTTGTAACCTAAACTCCTCTCCCAATGACTAGTTAAATTGTGCTTGCATTTCTTCATTACCGCCAACTGGATTGTTAGAACAAATTTCTGCGGTATCTGTGAAAAATCTAAACTTCCCGGGACTCATTTAAGTTCCCGGGATTGAAATTTGTCCAAAATCGACCTTGATTATGGGCTTCTACCTCTACCTGTCACCTAATAAACGCGAAGGTTACTTCGACGACTGATAGAGCTAGACCGTGCGACGGCATAATGCACCATACTTGCATGATGCATTACTGAGAGCGTTCAGTAAGATTCGTTTCATGCAGCGACCGAATTAGTTACTTTTCCACTTTATTTTTGGACAGAGAGCAGTTCTAATTTGTGTATTAAATATTTTTTCCTTCGTAAAAACGGAAGCCGCGAGAACATCCTTCAACTATCATATGATTCCACAGTAAAACTCATACTGGTATTTCGATTCAGCTTTAACGTCGTTCGCAACAGCCTCTGTGATGCTGTTTACGTAGTATTGGGTCGTAACCATTAGCGATAAATTAAACAATCTAGTTGTGCCTCTTCACCGTTCCTAACTTGTCCTATGTGAAAGATATAGTTGTAGAATGAAAGTGGCAAATCCATAAATTTAATATATAATTTAATGATGCCTTATCCCGAAAGGTCAGGAAGAACGGGCAGATTCTGCTAAACAAGCATTATACAAATACAGAAATACGCGTGTCTGTTACTGCTACTACCTAATAGTAATTGAATGTTATGACATTATTGCCATAATATAAATTATACGCAACGTAAGGGCTCAAAAATGCAAGTTCTCACGGTTTTCCATCTAAATATTTTTCAAAGCCGCTTAAAGCAGGCGTTTCAGAAAGAGAACCTAAAGGCAAGATCATAGAGGGGCCATATGAATGAGATTCCTAAGCTAATGGTCAGCATGTTTTGTTAACGAGCCGCAAATAAGACAGCTAGCTGTGAGCGCAGTAGTTACGAATATAAGGATCAAAATGATGCTTATGAGGCAAGAAAAAGTACGTGACTTTTTCTATAGAACACAGGGAGAGCTCACACTTTGAACAAAGCTACTAGATATTAAGTAGGTTAGAACGAATAATGAAAGCTCATTGATAAAATTAATGCCTTACTAACAAATTATGACATGATTGATAGACAAGTTAACAAAATTTGGCGTTCAAGAAATCATAATTTTAACAATTTGCTATAATTTAATAATTGTTCCTTAGTATTTGGTAACGGTCAAAACTGCAACTAGCTCCCTGTTAAAATTCAATCAAAGCCATACCGACTCTTGCACTTTAAACATGGCTCAGTGACGTCACAGAAAGTTAAAGAACTGATAATGAAGTTACCCATTGAAGATAAAACGTTCAATTAGTGTCGTCGCTAAAGCCAGGCTCACACTGGTGGGTAATCGGTCCACATTTCGAACGGTGTTTCCAACTTCTTGCGAACGGTTGGAGGTGTTAGAGAGAGTGTTGGGATGGCAAGGACTTGCGAACCAAACAGAGAGAGAGAAAGTGGCTCGCTTTTCTGAGGACAAATTTTAATTTGAGTTTGGAAGTAGTGCACTTCTATTTAATGATAGCCAATAAGAGGCACTCATTATAGTAAAAAAAATTCATTAAATTTCGAATAGGCTACTCATAACAATGAGCTTGCACATAACTATCATAAAAAGCTATCCTCCTAACTTATATATTAGCTTCATGGAACAAATACCACTCCTACGCCACCGTCAAACAGTGTCACGTTGGCTTCCACAAAAATAAAGGTTAATACTTCTTTAGGGCCGAAATGTTTCGCTTGTTAATTAATATTAGTTCCGTGGATTAGAATATATTTTGGGTTTACCGTTAAAGATCCCGCAATGTCCGTACATTAGCTAAAATGTTCTTATAAAATCAATACAAACCCGGACTTATCCGTATATTTAGCAACACTGAGCACACTACCCTAGGCTGCCACCCCTTTGACCTGTGCTTTCCAACAAGAAGGTTGACCACAAACCAACAACAAATAGGGAAAAGGTAAAATATTCACTTTTCGAAGCACATACCACACAAAACTTCAAGACAGCAAGTTGTAAATTGCTCCAGACCAATTTTTTACAAACACTCTTTCGAACGCTGTTTGAAGACAGGGTGCATGGGACTTTTCATCAGACCTTTCGAAAGGGGTTTCCAACGACGTTGCCAACCGATTGCCATCACGTTGCGAAAGGCTTGCCAATGGAAGTTTCGAACGCTTTGAAAACACTGGACAGCTGGAAAGCAATTCACAGCTATGGCTGCTATCCCCTTTTTCAATTACGCGTTTCCAACCAGTTTGAGCCCTGTGTAAGACTGTGAGGAAGTCTAAGTGCAGTGTTCTCAGTACGGTATGTTGAAATAATTTGAGAGAACTGAGTCGTATGCAACGAAGAAAGCACCTCCTATGAAAACCACGGCTCCCAAGTAGCAGAGTACCATGGGTAATGAACGTGTGACGTCATAAAATCCTAGTCCGCCAAGGATGATGAGACTTTACAAGGTTAACGCACGGGGAGGGGCTAAGCTGCAGTGCACCATATGGGTAATGAGGCTTGTGACGTCACAAAATTCAAGTACGTTAATATGTAGCTATTGTACATTGTTTCTTCTTCATTTCATTTGGGCCTCCAGAGTATCCTATATGTCCTAGAAACTTCTTAGTTGCACAAAAATATGTATCAAAGCATCTACGAACTTTTTTAGCTCTCTGAAGGATGATATTTTATTGTTATTATTTCGGACAGTTTCAGGAAAATGTGGACCAAAGCTGTGGCGTCGCGTACGTGTCGTTAACAGATCCTGCTCTCCTAATCGTAAAAAAATGCAGCATCATTGGAAAAAATTATTGATTTAACATTCGCCAGTTTCAACAACATCGTTCCGTAAGGTAGTTCATGAGTGGGGAAAACGGTTTAATAATTATTTGCAAGTTAGTTAACGCCTGTCGGACGCGACACTACTGTTATACTGCTGTAACGCGCGCAGCGTATAGGCTAGCAGCTAATGTTTTTTTTCTAATTTTACCGAGTAATTGTATGGATTCTGCGTATTATGTATAGACTTTTGTTTTAATATTGTTTCGTAGGAAGGAAAGAATTTCATTTCTCTGATGCTTGAATATTTTTTATAGAAATCTTGTAGAAAATTTCTTCTATCTCGGCGTTTCATCATACGCATCTGAGCCCTTTTTTTGTGGCAGTGGTTTGAAATTATAGAGGATAGCAGGTCTTTGGTAGAAGACAAGAATAAATCAAAAACAAAAATGTTTTGAACCACATGATTCCATCTTGAGAATGCCTCATTACTGTCAATAAAACTCACTTGTTTTATTGCACGTTAAAGACGATAAACTTGACTCCAAAAGTGCTTCTGACACACGCGGGCATTTGCCGGGTTGAATTCATCTGCTCTTTTAGGCCTACAAGCCTCTTAACCAACGTTCTTTCAAAATTTTATCCTTCAGAAAACTAAAAAAGTTCGTAGATGTTTTGATGCATATTTTTGTGCTCGTATAAAGAACGTTGGTCACGTAGGGCACTCTGGAGGTCCAAATGAAATGATGAAGAAACAATGTAAAATAGCTACTTATTAACGTACTAGCATTTTCTGACGTCACAAGCTTATTACCCAGGCTGCACTGTAGCTTGGGCTCTCCGCGTGCGCCAACCTTGTAAGTCTCATCATCTTTACGTGACAACAGGCCATTCACACGTACGATTTAGTGCTATCTCCGCCTTGTTCACCGCAACATTTTCACTAAACAACTCATGGGGCTGAACGGACTTGAGAAATCACCTTAACTGTGCTGCGAAGCAGTAAATAAAACAACTAGTTATAGCCGATCTGTAGATCTCTTAATGTTTCTAATTAAAATGTAAAACGCAGCGACACTGCGTACACACGTGGTGTACATTTAGACCAAT
>LQNS02277718.1:286953-302368 GCA_001587735.2 Parhyale hawaiensis | reverse complement strand
GCTAGCGTGAGCCCGACAAGCTCACGCTAGTCGCTGGCCATTATCTACGGATGCCGATCCAAGTAAAGAAGACAAAGAAAATTGCACCTTTGATTCCCCCTCCCCCTTTTTTGTTGGGTCGGTAGACGAAGCTTGGCCGGGTCATTAACGTACGCAACTTACAGTAGTATAGGACGAGACCTAAACTTATCGAGCTTTTGCAGGAACTAACTTTATGGTTTCCAAATGTGCATAATGTGTAGCAGATGATGGGGCATTAACTTTTCAGGACCTTCCAATGATGTCTTTGTTTTCCAAGAGCACAGTACGTAACATGCAGTAGAAGAGGATGAAATCTAAAACGTATTGAACAATTTCTACCGTCGTTTGCTTTTGGCTTCTAAAATTTGAAACCAAAGGCCATTCATCTGCTGAGGAAGTCTCTCTTCGGGTGACTGTTGTTTAGTTTTGGTTTTTAAATTTTAAATCAATGGTCCTAAACTTGCTGAGCAAGTTTGACGGATGTTGGCTTTTGTATGCTGTCCAAATGAGTCAGAAGCTGTACATACTTTACAAGGCATTGCGTAGTGTCGGAAAATCCAGGGCCGGTACAGGTAAGGCCACCGAGACACATTCTGCAGGGAGACTCCGCTTTTGTACAGGTACCCTTCTCTGCTGGACTGAGCGCTTCTTCGCCCTCAGTAGTCCGTCGGCAGCGGGTGTGAACGCAAATAGTGACGCTCCCTGTTCAGAGGGCCGTGATCTGTTCATTTAACTTCCATTTGATACTCTGGATAATGTAGTGTGTATTTTGCTTTTTATCCTTTAATAGAGCATTCTGAATTGGAAATAGGGATGGTGCATATTAGCGTATATACTCTTAACACATTTTTAGCCACTTGCCCAAAAGTTGTTTTACGAATTTAACTTCTGAAACTGTCAGAACTTCTATTAGGGCATGCAGTACTGGAGGGATTTTGATCAGTATCGTTTTTTATGGTAAACATCAGCACAAATGTTGGTGGTTTACGAACGTTTCGCCAATCAAGGAAGCCTCGACTAAGAAAAAAAAAAGTTCCAGGAACTGTCTTGTCTTGATATCATATATACGAGTACATTACTAAAATAAATTCTAGACGGCTCCACTGTGTTTTCGTGGATCTTGCTAAAAAAAAATCACACCGATCTGAGTAATTGCTGTGCTGTAAAGAAAGATAAAATCAATTTATGGTCATTGAGAACCGAGCATCTTGGAAAAATACTGCAAGTGAACTTTTAGAGCACAAGGTATTAGTTATCATAAATCGAAGAACAGTGAATATAAAGTTATTGCAAGGGGGTTTACGAACGTTTTGCCGATCAAAGAAGCCTCGACTAACAAAAAAAAAAGTTCTAGGAACTATGCGCAAATCTCAGTCACTGCTCGTGCGGTCTCATGTTCAGAATAATGAAAGATGGTAAGCAGTGCACACTTGCCAGATATTTTTTTTTTTTACCACAAAATATAGAGTCCCACTGCAGACGATGGTCTTTTGTCCTATGATTCCACTTCACAGACTCCGAATATTTTGTTGTGGCTCGCAGACATGTCTGTTTGTCTATAAAAAATGAATAAAATATGAGCCGTGATATCGGTTGACTTCCAAGTGTTACTCGTAAAATTTCTATCTTTTCCAATATCGAGTAAATAACTCATGCAGAAAGAGGTGTACATTTTGGGTGTTGAAACAGGCACATCAACAATGCAATCGAAGGCTGGGGAGGGGGAAACCCAGAACAATAAGCTGTAGTGTGCAACGGGCTTTATAGACTGCTTTCCTGCTCCTATATAGCCCAGAAGTTCAGTGAGTGCATGCATTAATTGGCCCAAGACTTGTTTACATCATGCCTGGATTACTATTTAGCTAGTTGAGGCTTCTCCAATAATTGTTTTAGTCACTGTTGTTTGAGTTAAAGTAATGTGTTCTGCTGAGAGTTCTTTCTACCCACAAGAGGTTCTTTGACCTAGTGGCGTTTACTGGTATACATATATGTGAGTAGTCTATATCTTCCTTTCGCATGGCAAAAATAGACACAAACCGGCATTGATTTATTTTCATTTAAATAAAATTCTCAAAAATAAAAAAAGGATATGCTATAATTTTTTTAAACGACGATTTATAAATGCGGATATTATATTAAGACAAAATAAAACACTCTTGTTAGAGCAAACTGCTTCTAAACCATTTTACCTAAGAAACTCAATGTCATTTAAAAAAATTACAGTAATTCTGCTATTATCATGTAGACTGAGTCTCATTTGCAGCAACTTACATGTCTTACATTCTCACGCCAAGGGCTCTTTAAACCATCTTTCTTGCAATTTCACGCCCATCGCTAGTAGTATATGTTGACTCACACAGTATTGAATTTTTCCGTATCTCAGTAGCTCGAATTTTGTTTCATTCATATTATTTTTTACCGACGACTGGGAGATACTTTCCAAATCTATATGGACAGACAACACAACTTCCACTGATTGTACAATAGCTAATATTTGTGTACCGTCAGCCAATGACGACGGGACTGCATAGTTGCATCCGTACCCTATATGTCACTGATCATGAAAAAAAGTACGGGCCCGAGAACGGTGCCCTGTGGGACATAACTTAGTACTGGCTGTCGTTTGGACACTTTATTTCTTATAATTACCCTTTTGGGTTCGGTTTGTAAGGAATGCTTCGATCCACCGAAGAAATTTTCCATGGATACTCATATTGGAGTGTTTGAGTAGTAGGATTCCGTGGTTAACTTTTTCAAATGTCTATGCAGAATCTAAACAAATTACTTCCACATTTTCCTTGGTATAGTGAATATCAAATAAAATTCCAATGTTCAAACAGCCGAGGAGTGGTAGATCGTGTCTGGAGAAAGCCATGTTGATTTGACGTAGTCTAAGTAGGTTATTACTCTCTAATTAATGTACTATGTGCTTCCTAAACACTCTTCTTAATGTTTTCACACTCCTGTGCTAGTTAGGGAGAGGGGTCTATACATATCTAGATACGCACTATTTGTAGCTGTGGGAATAGGTGTTATGATTATCACACTGCTTGGCTAGTAAGGGAAAGGGTTCTATACATATCTAGATACGCACTCTTTGCAGCTGTGGGAATAGGTGTTATAATTCCGTACATGTAGGTAACTAAAATTATTTCATTGATTTCTGCCTTATGAGATATAGACGGTAAGAGATGCTTAGCAAATCTTAAGTATTTTGTAGGCACATATCAATTAATTTGGTCCCGAGGTACTGTTGCTGTTAAGTTAGTCGATGGCTAGTTCAGTGCTGAGTTTTGTGAATTCCAAGTCGGCGAAGTAGTTGTTTCTAGTTGAATCGGTTTATGGAATCATAAGATTTCAGATATTGTCACGATGGACTTTTTAATGCTGACGACTCAGTTTATTTCGCTTATTTCTTGGTCATCATCAACAATAGACCCTACCACTCACCGAAGAGCAATCAGAGGCTTTAGCGGAAAAATATATGAGCTATTACTTTCATTATTTTCTCGATGGCTCACTTTTCGTTTTCATGTTTCCCTACAACGTGGGATGGTACGATCGAGCTGACGATCTCATGCAGCTTCGTTTTGCACTCAGCAAGCCGCTGCAGTAGCCTCGTTGATTGCTGGCATTTGATAAATTTTGCTCGGAATCCTTAACTAAATGTGTGGTGTCGAGTTTTTAATTCATCTTGTTGCCGACTATAAGGTACTAAGCATTCGCTAGAAGAACCATTTCAAGCATTTATGATGATGGGATATTCTTAAACCATTTGCGAGAAAGAGGCGATTTAATCATTAAGAGAAGGGGCATTAGAGGCATTCAAGAGAATGGGGAATTTGAAACATCCAAAAAAGGGGTAATTTAAGTATTTACGAGATGGCGACACTCGAAACATATGCGTGACAAAGATATTTCAAGCATTTGCGTAAAATGGGAACATTTCCAAAGTTTGCGAGAATAAACAGCGATACGAAAATTTCAAGGCAGTGGAGAGCAAATATGATCTAAAGTGTACAACTACTTTAATCCATCCTGTAGTTTGATGAGAAACTGGCTCTTGCTACGCAGTATACTGTATGTGTAATGCTATGTCATATATATGTAAATAAGATTTTATTATATATATGTTAATAATGAGAACATTGTTTGACGTCTAGGCAGGTTCATTTTAACAGATATTAATTGACTTCTCCAGGCTTACTTTTAAAAATATACCTGGACAAGTCTATTAATACCTATCAACAATTATATGTTAATGTAAATGATGAAAAAACATCCTCGTGAAGAAGGCTTCCTTTAAAAAGCCCCATATTTAGTATATGTATCATTCAATCTTCATTCACTGTTGGAGTTTATTGGAATATTTATCACTCGCGAGTGAAGAGAAGAGCAACGATATTTTCGTTGAAGACTTAAGTATATTTGTGTATATATATTAATTTATATATATATATATATTTGTTGGTCTGTCCACCCATAAAGAGGGAGAAGAAGTGGAGCAATGTTCATAATTTTTTGCAGGGAGTCATGTCGGTTGGCCTAGACGTGAAAAATGCAAAAAAAAACTTAGCCGGCCATCAAAAATAACAGCGTTGAATTTTTTGTCTGACCACCCTGAAAGAGGCAGAAGGAGTAAGTCATGATAATAATTTCTTCAGACACTAAGGTGCGTCGCCTGAGAGATAAAAGATACCAAATATCTAGAGTTTACTGGCCATCAAAATGACGGCGATGAATTTGTCTCCACCGCGGGTGATGGCCTTACGCCACGAAGCGTTTCATCACTCAACAAAAAAAAAAGATCCTGGCTTTTGCAAACGTGCTGTAAGCCCTGGAACGCGCTTTCGTCGTGCTATAGGAGCACGCTTAGGTGTGCATTCAACCTACCACACGGCAAACGTACTGAATCTGCACGTGTTCCACTGTCTTGTATATTTCCCGCTTGCACGCCAAAGCGCAAGGCGTTCCACGCCCCTACGCGTGCAAACGTCGGAGAGAATGTATGGTTGTGTTGGAGTCAGTGAGGACTAGTGATTTTCCGGGTAGAATTTCAAGTGATAAATTGTTCGCGTATATGTATAGTTCAGACACCCCCACATAAGTAGGTATAGATGTCATGGGCAGCAAACTGCATCTTTTCTTAAGCTGCTTGGCACAAACGTGCATCCAGATGTGCGCGAGCACTCGCTACCCCGTAGCACGCGCCCGATTTGAGGGTCTAGACTCTAGAGCATGCCTACGTATGCAATTAGTGCACGCGTTTCTGTGCTGATGTTGGGATAAACTTTCGGCGCGCATTCAAGTGCGTTTCCAGCACGCCTTGCTCCTTTCAGGGATAGATAGTTCCTAAAATCTTTGTGTATTGTAGAACGGATAATAATTCAATTCACTTGTGCTCACATTTGAAAGTAAGATATTTCTAGGTCTATATACAAATATGTAAAAGGAATGCATGTAAATATATAAAATTAATATAGATATAACATCGGTTATAGTCCAGTTGTTGGTTTAAACGGCCCAGCACTGCCACATTATACCATCACAATAACTCTCTCATACCACAATGCGTGCATCACCCAATCGGCACGATAACACCACGCGCTCGCAGCAGTCACGCAGACGCCCACAAAGAAACTTCTGCAGTTTCCGGCAACTGACCCGAAATTCTCCGGAGCACCGAAAATCGGAAAACATTAGCTTGGCTGCAGATATTGGAGATCCAATGGCACGTAGGCTGCGGTTGACACCTCCGTGTCATATTCCCGTTGTTGCGGAAAGCGGACAGATCCGGTCGTGATTCTGGCATTAGCCGGCCGGCGTGTGACGGCGTCTTCACGCTGACATTTCCTTCTCGAACATCCCTGTGATACCGTACGAACAAATATCGGTACTATGTTGCCCATATCAAACGCTTTCGTTGCTGCGTGGTGGCAGTTTGAGTCACCCGAAAGAAGCAGTGTTTTTCATGAGCTGTGATTTATTTGTTTCGCTAATATTTCAACTGCATTGCCATGGGCTGTCCAAAGTTAACTGGATGAAATGATCTCAGTCGGGGCGAGCTTACTGAAGTTACTTGAAACGCAGCAACGGCTGACAGAACGTGCGCATGACCCGGGCAATGAGGCGGTTGTCCGCGAGCGATTTTCTGTAGCTTCGATTTCCACAGACAGTATTATTACTGTAGAAAACTTCACGCACGGGCCACCACGGACAGGTAGTGCAACCTAAATGAAGCATTAGGCAACCAAGGGAAGCCCGAAATGCTGCCAAGAAAAATCCAGCAGAAAGCCATCAACAGCTGACTTAAACACCGGCCGTCCAACACGACAGAAAACCGATTCGAGACCGACGGACCAGGGCACAATTAGTTCCTACATATATGTTGTGACATGTGTTAGCATATGTTGTGACATGTGTTAGCATATGTTGTGACATGTGTTAGCATATGTTGTGATGTATGTTAACATATGTTGTGACCTTATTTGAGTTTGCCAAATTCGTTATCCATAATTCACTACTGTCATAGAATCGTGGAATAGCTCGCTGCGGTGCACAATGTGACCCGCCTGCGATTCAAGTAGAGATAAATTGTATACGAATCCTGCAAGTTAGGTTAGGGGCCTGTAATAGCTAAATTAAACTTATTATAACCAATTTTGAGTTAGCTAACCCTATTCTTAGTTACCCTAGTCAAACACATGCCAAACAATTGGTATTTAGAACTGCTATAGGTGTCCGTTGATCCACTGACTCGCAATTCCTGCTTGCTATCCGACCTTTTTTGGTCCCTTTAATTTTTTGCTGTATTTGTGTTTTCCTATTTCTTCCAGCCCTATTGCTTAGGTGCAATAAGGGCAATTTTTAGGTCTAATGAGAGCAATTTTTAGGTGCAATAAGAGCATTTTTGGAGCTATAAGTGCAATATTTTAAGCGCAATAAATCCGGGCTCTAGCAATGATTGAATAAAGCCTGCAAATTGAAGAGTGAGGAACTAACTTTTTCTAGTCGTAAAAGGCGGAAATGTCCTGTAAACTTTTATTAACCTTCCCTCAATCACCTGAGATCTTTTGCCTCTCCGAAGCCCGTCGGTTACTGGTTATGTCTGTGGACTGGAATTCTTTGAAGTCCCATTCGTAGCAGGTGACTATACATAGCACAGCGCTAAGGACTGTGCGAGTAACTAACTATTGAACTTAGGCACTTGTAGCCTTGCAAAAGGACAGAAAGGGTCGATAGAATAGCGCCATCTTGCGACCCTCTGCTCCTGCAGCTGCCTCGCAAGTGGCCGCTGGTGCCAAGCTCTGCTTCAGTCATTCCATCGCATGCTTTTAAGAACTAAATCTATTGAATTATTTTCCGTATGATCTTTAAACTAACAGGGTGACCAAAACAAGTTAAACGAAAATAAATAGAATAAGATAACGGGCATCACTCTGTCGATATGCTGCTTTATTCACGGACCCCGTTTTTTTTTTNGGGGGGGGGGGAGGGTATAGTGCGATACTCTGAAATAAAGGAACAAGAAATTTTTTTTTCTGTGATTTATTAGTCTAGTAAGCAGTTGTTCCTTCTATGATTCATTAGGCCAACGCGAGAGGCTTTTGATAGATTGCTTAGTCGGCTAAAATAATAATCTTAATTTTTAGTGTGATTTATAAGGCTACAATCACTATCTTTTAGTGTGATTTACTGGGCTAAGAAGAAAAGGTTATTGATGTGGCGAATCAGACTAAGTGTAATTATTTAAGTTTTTAATAGCTTTCGTTTCAGTGCAATCAATTTTCATGTCATCGAAGTACAGGGCAGGCCTGGTGATGATTATCTTCATGCAACTGCTCTATTGCATGAGTAACTTGAGCCCCAAAAAAGTGAGTATTTCTTCTCGCTGCATCCTGACAAAACACTTTCAAAGAGGCCCATGGCATCTATGATTTTTAAATTTCTTTAGAGAAATTAGAGAGATAGTAGTTGCAATAAATGCCCATAAACTAAGCGCATAGTTCCACCATAATGTATCATACCCATGTTTTTCCTGTTAAAAACAATAGTTTTTTTAAAATACTCTTGCACAGACTATATATAATAGACTTTGATTGGCCAACTCCGCTTGAGATGATCTAATCCGACAAACATTATCTTGCCCAGAATTCTAATCCTAAGCGTTTGACTCGCTACTTTGGGTTATCTTTCAGCTATTCATCGTAGCCTCAAACAGCATCGGCTTACATTTACAAAACAGAAACTGAATCCCAAATAGTGAAAGGGTAAGACATGACGGAGGTGCCGGGCAAGTTCAGGTTCAGGTGCCGGGATTAGATAAACTCCATCGTTGTGAAAATCGAAGGCGCCTGTGATCGTTAGCCTGCTTTACTGATAACCATCTGTTGTGTGCCCAAGTCTAGGGGCCGGGACGGTGGGGACCGACGAGATGGCCAGCGCTACCGAGGCGAGGCGCCGCTGCATGAGAAGCCTGCTTGTGAAGACTTCGCAATACGCCGTCGAACGAATGTTACTAGTAAGCAACACAGTGTACTCAAACGAAAGTAACTAGTAAGTAACAGTGTACGTGCAGTCGAACGAGCGTAACTAGTAAGTAACACTGTGCAATTGAACGAGCGTAACTGGTAAGTAGTGATATGTAGTCGAACGAATGTAACAAGTATAAGTGACAATGTGCAGCTGAACGAGCGTAACTGGTAAGCAAGAATGTGCAATCAAACGTGCGTAACTATAGTAAATAATGATATACAGTCGAACGAATATAACTAGGCAGTAATAATATGCAGTCGAACATGTGTTATTAGTAAGTAATAATATGCAATCAAACGAATGCTGTACTTTACTAACAGTAGTCATACCAAAACAACCAGTAACCAACATCATACTCTGTCAGACCAATACAGCCAGTATTGGTTTGATTGACTCCTCAGTGCTAATATTCCATCTTCTATGTTTCGGAATGACAGTGGCAGATATAGATACAAAGGTGGGGCAATTCGTAGAAATTTGAATGCAGTCTGACAAATGGTCATGCAGATGAAGCCATGACGTCTTTAACGAATGTTACTCCACGAGGAGTACAATAGTATCGAGACGATTGGAGGAAGACCAGCGGCCGGCAGTCGTACCAGGTTCCCGAATCAGACCGCCTTCACGATACAAGATGCGATTCCCCTCTATTTTCGCCCTCATACACAAGGTTGTTGACCATATGGACCCTCCGACATGAGATTTCCTGTTGGCTGAAGCCCTGCTCATAGTTCGAACATCTTTGTTTGTGGATCGAGAGCTCGGTCGTACCATCATGGCTGTAATTTGATTGATAATCTCTAAGCAACCATGGCCAGTTCTATAAGTCGACATTCCCTATGCGTTCTGAGCTCGAAAAGCATATCGCGGCGAAAGTATACACGTGACACCGAGCTTGCGGCTTGCAAATAACCCGAGGGACTGTTTACAGATAAGCTCCCTCGCGGTACTTAGGTTTAGTATGTTACTTTACTTGAAACAAATTGAGTAATTTGAAAGAGAGGCAAGAAATAGTATGGTTAACATGAATTGCATTCAACTCATGACAGACTGCCACTGTTTGCTTGACATTGAGATTTAGTTAGAAAATATTTGGGCTCTGGTTGCTCCTGATAATTCTTCAAATAATTATGAACGTTAAGTAAGGTCGTAATCTATCTCGACATCAGGCAGACCAACACGACGTCATTCATTGTTACATGACGGTTTGTTGTGCTGGTCATTCATTGTTACATGACGGTTTGTTCACGACCAGTAAGTAACAATGTACTGCCAAACAACACGACCAGTAAGTAACAATGTTCTGCCAAACAACACAACCAGTAAGTAACAATGTTCTGTCAAACAACACAACCAGTATGTAACTATGCGCAGTCACCGTGTACAGACAGACGCAGCTTACTGTTGAATAAGTCGCGGTAGTCGCGTAGCTATGGGGGAGAGGAGACAACTGTCCCTAAAGGCACCCTTAGGACGTGCCAGTCTAAAGTCGAAATATGTACTAACACAACAACAAAATACCATGCGCATGGGTGGCAGCGAAGGAAACGACGTGGTGGTGCTGTATACAGTGCTACAGTTCCGCTTAGGGTAGTAACTATTTGAAAGGTGGTACAGTTGTATAGCATATTATAGTTGTATCGAATGTAATGCCTCGTTTGGCGTTCCTCAAGGCTCCGTGTTTGGTCCTATGCTCTTCTCCATAATTGGTAATGACGTACCATCTCTACAAGAGGACGTAACTCTTTCAATGTACGCTGATGATATCCAAATAGCAATGCCATGCTCGCTAGACGAATCACATCTTATATCAACTTGAGCACGAGCTCAAGGACTGATACGAGAAATATAGCTTCAAGGTAAATGCTGATAAAATCGAATGCATACTTTTAGGAACGTCTGATCAACGTACAAAAAAACTAAATTCATTATCCTTCACGTTTGACACCATAACCATTCAACCCAGGAAGCAAAGAGCGTAACGGGAGGACTCACGAGAATTTTGCACCAAAAAGTGACGTCATCATGCATCGACGAATCTATAGCTGAGCAGCCTAGGAGTATTTTAACTAATTTAACCAGAAAAATCGTCTTAAACTGCGAAATTCATCTCCAGCGTATAAATAAATTAAGATAATATATACTAATTTTGCAATTATGTATAGAAAATTGCAGTGCATGCTGGTGGAAACTTTCACAACACGAGCGCCGAATTTGTTCCCTTTCGGCTACCTGATTTAATTTCTTTTTCTTGATTGAAACCTCATTTACAGTTCATATTCAGTTCACAGTGCTCTTCACCGAACATATTTATTCTTTAGCAACAAATGTAAGCACCATTATAGCCAATTCTGTACGCGAGAGAAACCACAGTAACAGTAAGCCATTGCTCTAACTTTCTGTACTTGGCGATAACATTTTACGATATATTGCAGCTCAAGTAGCTGGCCAGTCATGAGCGGGAGATTGAATGAAATAAATCGAAAAAATACGGTGATATGTTCAAGAAAACAGCATAGGAAGGCCTAAGGTTCCACACTCAAATACTTCGACTCCTCGATGTGATGTAAATTTGCTACGTGCGGTCACGGCTAAGTTTTATTTCAGTCCTATTGAGTCCTCCCGTTGCATTCTTTGCTTCCTGATTCAACCTGTTTCAGTCGTAAAGACCCTTGGAGTATGGCTGGATCAAAACAATAGCTTCGACTTGCACATTATAAAAATGTACAGTACAATTAATGGCACCTGTTCTTTCTACACAGAAGAAAACATTTATATACTAGATGAAAAAAACACGCCTCATACTCGTACAATCACTCATTCTCTCCCACCATAACTATTGTAGTCTGATTTGGGGCAAAACATCTCAAAAAACCTTAGAGATCTCCAGAAAAAATCCCTTAATTTTGCTGCAAGAATAGTTCTTAATGGCCCTCAGGAGCATATTGTGGCGGGCCGTTTCCCTGCCACAATATGTTTGGGCATCACGCACCCAAGGGTCCCGAATGCCTTCTCCGCAGGGGATGTAGCATCTGGCCGTAGTTCCTGCTGAGAAGGTTAGTTTTGTAAAGTTAGGTAGGCTCTCAATACTTCCCCTTCTGTTTCGGGAGGTGGGCTGCCGATCAAGGTGGCTGACCTATTCCCGCTGGACTTCTACCTTCTTGTATTTCGCTTCCTTCCCCTGTGCGGCGCGGCTGAACGAAAGCGTTCAGCCTCGCCCGCGGGTTGGAGATGCTCAACTGGCGCCTTTTCCTGTCAGTAGCGCACATACCACTTTGAGACCTACCGGCAAAAAAGCCGAGACAAAAATCATTGGCAACTTAAAACGCGCCCTAGCCGGCGCACGAGCCTGTGGTTAAACTCAGGAATAGTTCGGCGCGATATAGGCAGTGGGCCACTGAAGCCTAGTAAAAACTTCTTCTACTACTACTAGTTCTTAATGGCCAATTTCGTAAGCGCGACCACGCAAGTCCTCTTCTTGAAAAATTAGGGTGGCCGCGCATAGAGGCCAAATCGAAACTTGATGAGGCCATTTATGTATTTCATTCCTTGTACGGCAAGCGTAGTGTTACTAATACAGTTTAATTTCCCCGGAATGATGTGAACTCTGACCGAAGTTCTCAAAACAATAAAGTTCTGACCATGTACAGGCGTCTCCCAATTGGAGAAAAAAAAAACACTTTTTGTGTCTGGAGCTTTCCTCTGGAATGGTCTACCTGATGAGCTAAAAGCGCCTCTTCTTGTCTCACCCAAATTTAGCCTTTTCAAAGCAGGCTGCCTGCAACATTTTCAGAACCAGGTAAACCAAACGACATAACAAGCGAGACAGTGGTTAGACTCAAATGCATTTCCCGGCACAGCGTAACTTCTTTAGCAGAGACTCTGGAAATAGGAAAGATTATTGAAAGGGAGGCTCTCGACGCTAAAAAAAACCTGCTGAAAACAAGATGGCAGTAAATGCCAACTGACATGAATTGTAGTGTCGGCTAAAATCATACTGAATGAGAAAGAGAGAGAAAAATGAATATATAAAAACAAAATAAAAAATAAAAACGCCCCGTCAAACTCACCGGATTTTACATTCAACTGTCTAACAATACGAATTAATATAGAGTTGGCCAAAGAACTCTCTTACTAAATTTAGGAAGCAAATGAGCTGTACGCCACTTCATTCCCAGGAGTTCTCTCGACACTAATCAAAAGGCCTCACCTGTCTACTGCTTTCGAAGTTCCGTTCCGCTGTGCCGCCAAATGCATCACTGTACAGACAACAGGTTATATAATATGATAATACTATTTCCTTAGTCTCTGCATTAATGTCATTAAAATGATGACACATTACCTAACTTATATTAGGCATATCTACGAACCCACAGATACTGTATAGGACAGATCCGTTTATAATATACGATGGTGGCAAAACAGCATTCTAACATCGTCTAAAAAAAAATATAGGTTGCGTTGTGTAATAGTGTACATTGTATGCCTGCATACAAATAACATATATTTATCCTTACTCTAAAACTTTGGAATGCTGGAATTTGTAGCAGGAAATTATGTCGTAGCAATAAGGCGTTATATTTGATATAGGACTGCGTTAAATGTATAACTCATTAGAGCTTAAAGTAATTTTATCTTAAGTCGAGTAGGCAAGTTTCTGTTTTTACTGAAAGATTATCTCGAGGATTTTGCTGTATATATGTATAACCCTTATGTATAATACTATAGATAGTACTTATGGTACTACAATGCCTATTTTATATCCGCTGTAACAGTATTAAGCTCATCAGATGTAATAGTATTACGCGCTGAACACTTCATCGCGGAGGGAAAATATGAGCTTTCTTTATGTCTCTCAGCAGCGTTGTAACTAAACGACTTCTGTAGGGTGGGGCAGTTTCCTTAAATATATACATATATATATATAGTGTTAGTGAGCACTCTTCGTGTGACTCTTCGAAAAATAGCTGAATTGCTCACGCAAATTAAATTAAATTATAGAGCGAATTTTCCTGCCGCTGTTGTATACATCACATAAATCTATCTTGTTTTGTTGATTTTATCCTTATTTCTATGTTTTCTCACTGCTAGTTTTTTTTATCGAATGTAAGAGCACTCTGAGAGCGCATATCCTCCGCCAAGGAAATTCACCAAAATTAAGCTATAAGTCTATATTAGTTCTGAAACTATGATTTTATCTACAGTATGTCAGTACCAAAATCGATTTTCGTCAATCGTGCTTTTTGACAGTAATAACAGGGTTTGTGATTTTCTTGAAGACCTGTCCGTAACTTCATGAATTATGCTCTGACAAACATTTTGACAAATGGTCAAATACACAAACTCCCAAAGAGACAAGCGATCATCCCCAAATTTTGGTATGTCTTCCTACATTTCTGATAATTCCTACAAATTTCATGGAGATCCGATCATAATTTTTTGAGTTGTGTTGCTGGCGGGTATTTTGGCAAACATTAGTCAAACACCGATCATCTCCAAAATTACGACCTCCCTACGGAAAAAAAAAACAAATGTCTTCGTTTCGATGATATAGAATTCTGTACAAGCTTCCTTTGATGTAAGAATGTGACGTTATATTCTAAGATTACGTGTATTATTGCTTCACCTATATATCGCCTAATAATAGCATCATCTTAACGATCTCTTTTTAATCATCTGCTTTTGTACAATTGTTCCCCAACTTATCTATGCCTGGCACCCATAAAAATCTTTTACTGCAGTGTACTCGTATCGGTTTTTTATTTGGCTTTTCCTTTCTTCCTTATTATATATCCTTAAAATTCTGTGTTTTCCTAATGTCACCTATTTTAGCCTTGAAATTAACATGATGTGTTAGTTGATCCACAACATACCAATGTGTGAACCTATTGCTACCATATATAGAGCGTTGTACAGAATGTACTGTAGGTTGTGAAGTAGAATAATGCTATAAATTTGCTCCTTAATCTGTAAGTCTCATTGCGATATTGTTTTACACTATTTACTGAACAAGTATTGCAATAGTATTATTATATGAAAACCTTCCTACGAGAAGAAATATATGTCTTTTCTTTTTTTATGGTTGTATCTACGGTAATAGGCTACTTGGGATGATGTATTGTTGTTATATATTGTAGTTGTATGGTAGGCCATGACCTATTTGTCATGAGGTATAAATCGTGTTAGACATTAAAGTTAGCAGCCGTATCGAAGGTATGTAATAATAATGTAATAGGCTACGAGTAGTCTGTTGTGTGCGCTCAATTTCATGGCACTAGCTGGCTGACAGGCAAGGTCTTAATTCACTGACATACATGTTCGTTAAAGAGGAATTAAAATATAGGGGAAAATGTCGTCGACCAAAGCTGGGGGTGTAGTTGCGTGAGTGTACTGTAGTACATTACTGTATATGTGTCTGTAAGACATTGCATTCATCTCCGTCAGTCAGCTCCGAGTGTAGGCAATTTAAAAAAAAAATAATAAGTACGCAGAGAACGAACACTTCTCGCGCCTGCTCGCCATAGCTACAGGAACAACTCTACAAGACCAAGAAGCGAGCAGCAAAGAAAGCTCTGGTCAGATAATAATAGCAAATTTGGCGCCGCAGTCTGCAAACCGCTCAAATGAATAAATGCTTGCAGCGCAGCGAGCAAAACGAGCACTGTGCCGGAAATTTGGTGCTTGCCACGCATTGTTTACCGGTGCAATAAACACTTTAGTCTATATACTAGACTACCCGTGACCCGTTGGGTCGTCATCACGATCGTCTTGTCTGCCTTTTGTACCCATTTTGCTTCCTTCTCACCTGTAACTTATACTGATCTTTCTTCCATCTGTTCTTCTTTCCCAACTTGCTGTT
>LQNS02277718.1:271175-286574 GCA_001587735.2 Parhyale hawaiensis | reverse complement strand
GATACAATCGAATTAAAGAGCTAATCCATGCCCCATAGAATGGATAGGGTAGAGTAGTGAGTAGATCCATCGAATTTCTTCCCTATCTAAAAGTGAAGATGTGTCAAACAAGATCACAAGACACAAGCAAGACACAAGCAAGACACAAGACACTAGCAAGACCGGTTCACAGACTTTTAGTATAATATAGATAGATAGATAGACATGCATTAAGCTTTTCTAGAGAATATAGGTGTTCGAATTACTTGTGACCTACTCTACGTCTCACCTGCTTGTGCTTGGGACGGAGTGTAGTACAGAGTCTGTCAATTGGGTGGGTGCCTTTTGAGTGCTGCAATAAAATTTTATTTCACAGCTAGTTTAGACTTCCTTCGTAATTGTTGGCAAATAATCCACATAGTCATCTTATCATTATCCCCCCCCCTCCAGCAGTAGCAAAGCGAAAGCGTGTACAGTACAGCGTGTGTCCACGGTGTGTTTGTGTGTCTCTCTGTGTGTGTCCGCGAGCTGCCTAGCTACTTGGAGCTCAATGTCTGTTCGTCTAACTTTTAGAGAAGTTGTGCTGTGCTGCAAGCGGTTGGTTCCCTCAGGAACTCTGGTTATTGATGCATGTTGTCGTTCTCCAGTGCAGGATGCAGTGCAATTCCCATCCTGATTCTCTACTTTAACAATACACATGGTACTGCCAGATCCTCATGCATGGGTGCCACAAGACAACCTTCACTATTAAGTATCGACTATTTATAAGCTGTGGGTCCCCATCAGTCGTAGTGGCTCAAATATAGAAGAGTAGAAGGTTCAAAGTCCGTTAACACAGATGCCGCACTTACATAAGGGACCCTGAGCGAGAGCAAATCATCATCATCGCCACTTTTTACACTGAAACTCTTACCGCGGTCCATCACAGAACAGCCAACTTTAAGGGTGCGTGACTTGTCCCAACTAAGCGTCAGACAGGAGCTTTGGCATTGTCATTTTGAATCGTGTTGCAGGTGTTACAAGCAACGCGATTACGTTGAGCCGGCTGAAAAACTTCATTTTACGGAGCGAGATTGAGTGGCTGGAGGTCTCAAGGGTAACCTGTATCGGGTAACAACCTAAAATTTAATTGAGCAAGTTGAAGCCAGTGCGCCTCCCTGAAGTGTCAGTCCAGTCAAGTCTCAAGGGCTCGATTTCGCCGCCCAATAGAATACGCCCACATCCATGTATAGGTAACCTCACTTACTGGTGCACCCCTCCTTTGGCACCGAGCTGCAGAGGTTCGAGCAGCCACCGCATGATACTTTGAGTGTATTGTTGTTAATTGCAGTTCTTATGGTTTCAGAATTCACGGATTCACTGGTGCCGCCCCTGAATGCAACAGATCAGTTCCGCCACTTGACGCTAGGAGGCAGCTACAGGCCCCGGCACTGCCTAACAGCGTACGTACTTACCGTAGCTAGTTGTATCGTCCGCCATTTTAATCAAAAAAAGCTTACGTCATCACACTGTATCCTAACAACCTACTAGAGTGTGACTGCAACATTGCTCACGCGTTATGAGCGGGAAGAAGAAAATTTATGGACGTATAAAATGCCGCCTTGAGGATGCAAAGACCAAAGTATCCGCAGCAACCGTGTTAAAGTCAAAGATTCCTCTCATACAACAAGTTTTTCACACAGCCTATGCATTCAGCGCTTACCATACCGCAGCCTTGTATGAGCCAGCGCATTTCATTAGCAAAATTGAAGAAACAGACGTTTTACTTTTTTTATATAACGTTAATATCTCTAAAAGGATATTCTATACTCTTGCAGTATGTCATCGAGCGATACTTGTAAATGAGAGTTATAGGGCCGATTGACAAGACAGTGAAATTATTATATTTTCTCTCAGCAAGTCGTTCTAACGCCTTGGGGTGTCCTGGGAAGCACATTTAGGGCGCCTTAGATTGGTCTGTAAAATAGACCATTCGATGATTGATTTGTCGGAACTACAGACAGGCGCGCTGGCTCCGACCCCTTGAACTATGTTCCACTCTTTGACCCTTACTCGGATATCTCTGAGACTTACAGAGACTCAATCGTGCTCCATGATGTGGAGTTTTCGCCCTGCTAAATGCACAACACGTTTGCAAAGTGGCAAAAACAAAATTCCTGCCTGAAATTCCGGACAAGTGAAGCCTTGCAGGCTTAATTTCGGCACTCAACTTACGTGCCTTTACTGTATGTAAAAGAAGGCAATTACAAAAGCGGTAGTATTATAATCATAGGTTCATTAGTTTTCTTTTTCATCCATCACCTTTTTTATCCCCTTTCAACAATTTTTAATTGTGAGTCAATTTGTTAGTAGAATTGTATTGATTTGTTTATATCTGCATTTCTAAAATAAATACTTTTGTTTATTTTACAGCACTGAAGATAGAATTTTTATGATTCGGAAACGTTTGCTTTTTAAGAAAATGAAACTTTTAACTGTGGCTCTCTCTTTTTTATTCAACATTAGATTTCCTAGTAATCGCCCTATTAGTGAAATTGTATGTGTTCATTAGTGAATGAAGTCTATGCAAACTTCCGTGTTTCAGCGAGCGAATAGCGCTGCTGGTGCCATACAGAGAGAGGGAAGAAGTGTTACCTCAGTTCCTGCACCACATGCACTTCTTTCTGCAGCAGCAACAGCACTCCTACATCATTTACATCGTGGTACAGGCAGGTACAGTGATTATCAGGTACAGAACGCAAGTTTTCTCATTCAGCTTTTCCCCTGAAGCCCATACCGTGCGTGAGAATATCATTCTTCCTAACCCAATTTCAACGTGACCGAAATTGAAATAATTGGTAGTTAGACGAACCAGACCTACCCTCACCTAACCTACCCGAAGTTATGAAAGAATCTTTTCCGACTAACCCGAAATTAGGTCGGGTTTTGCGACAGTACGGCCTAAAGAGAGGGGTCATTGGGTACTGGTGATTTTTTTGGTCGTGGGTGATCTAACCCTTCTAAATATGTAACTTTTCGCACAAAACTTCCACGACATTCCCCATTCTAAAACTTTGGGCAGATTAACTTATTTCAAATTAGTTACAACTGGGGAAATTAGTTTTGAAGAGTGTTAAGTATTATTATTTTTACCAAAAAACATACACTGGACAAGTTTCAGCAAGGAAAAATTCAAACTAGATTAATTTGTATGTTGTCGAAGCAGATGTGTCTTAAATACCATTGCGCAGTTTATACAACTTTCTATTGGGCTAAAGTGATAGTCGTAAACTTTGGATTGCACTAAGAGCAATCTTCTAGCAAGTCAATCGTCATCGACGTTATTTCCCTGCTAGAGTACTCGTGTAATCAAAAATGACGACGAGGAACTTCTAACGAAACTTTCTCATTTGTTATATTTTCGCTACAAGTATCTCGGAGGAAGTATAGGGATGCGTGTCATAAGCCCTCGGCAGTTTGGCCGAAGCTTCGAGGTAGCTTTCTCACGATGACTGCCCCGGGGCGTGTTACAATCAGACGCCGATGTTACCATCACAGTGTTACCCGTGAAGCAGTGAATGGGACGAGCAATGTCAGCGCCCCAACAAAGTGTTGCGGAATTTTCAGCAAGCTTGAACGCATACATTTCTGGCGGAGACTTCTTTTGGCTGCATTTTAGAATAAAAAGTTGAAAAATGACAGAAAAGTGCTTCACATGCTAAAATTCAAGTACTATATGGCAGCCATACATTTTGTAATACCAATTATTGAGTATAATAGTTAATGTTTGTAAACAAAGGCGGCGTTACCCAACTCATAGCCCTAGAACTTAGGAGGGTTGTTAGTGTCACCTGGTGTGACTCAACTTGTGTCGCATTGGAGGCCGGTGTAGCACAGGTGACACCATAGGCCTGATTGCAACACGTCCCTGGTAAGCTCAGTTCACGTAGTCACTATAAAAAGAAGAGACACAACCATGTGGTCTGCACACGAGCTGGTTACCGGTAGCTGATGTCAAAAACTATGAAAAATATCCTCCCTTTCACTTCGATGATAACTACTCAACCTGTGCATCATGAACTGAGAGAAAATAAAGTTTTATTGAAGGAAGAAAGTATAATTTAGAATCCACGAGAGCCCTAGAAGAAGTTGTAGATGTCTTTTTGCTGGGATTTCAACGTTGGCAGGGTAAAAAGTGCATTTAATTTCATGTACAAATATTAAATTCTTTACTTTGGCAACATTCTTCAACCTAGTTTAATTTTCGCCTATCTGTTCCCCATAGAACGCAACAGATTCGCTAATACCTCCAACCCGGCCTAATTTTCGCGTAAAAATCAAAGGTAAAGTCAAGTTGACTGCACTCCCACTGGGAAACCCACACGCAGTGGTTCGTGCTGCAGATCTAGGCCAACTGGCACCAGAGCAGTACGCGCCTGTAGCCGAGCAACGACCCGTGCCTCTACCTTTCCCATCAATAGGAAAAGTAAATGCCCCCAGGGCAGCTGTGCATACCCATCAATTGACAATTGCTTAGTCAGCTCGCCTCGTACTGTAAAAAAGAGCTCGCTTGTCTTGTTTGACATCAAACGTAGTACATTCAGTGTCAAGAGTTCAACATGCTAGGCTGTTGGTGTCGCATTTACAGTGGCCGCAAAAATAACTTTACCACTGTGCCTCACAAACAAAGTTATCGCATAATTCGCCAATAATTTTATTTTTGCACTGCCCATCATATCAGAGGGAGAGAAGGATGGTATGACGTGTGATGCTTCACCCCTGCGCCACACACAAATCCCCGCTGCACAGTCAGCCTGTGATCTTTCAGAGCTCGAGCAGAGTACACGTATGTTGTACTGGTCCAAGGGGTCTCTTCTTTCCTATATTTTCACTTATTACTTATTTTGGCACCATACCAAAAACCACCGCGGCATCACAATGGGACGAAAGAAGCTTACCACTGAGAAATGACTTGGGCCGTCACCCTAATCGAGCTGGGAGTGCTGGTGAACCGCGTAGCTGTCCTACAGAATGCCAGCCGAGTGTCTCTGCCGCATTCCCTACCGGGCCATACTGCCACGCAAAGTGGGACAGCTACGCGGTTCACCAGCGCTCCCAGCTTGATTAGGGTGACGGCTCGAGTCTTTTCTCAGTGGTAAGCTGCTTCCGTGCCATTGTGATGCCGAGGTGGTTTCTGGTATGGTGCCAAAATAAGTGTAAATATAGGAAAGAAGAGGCTCCTTGGACCAGTACAACATACGTGTACTCTGCTCAAGCTCTGATAGATCATAGGGTGACAGTGTAGCGGGGATTTGTGTGTAGCAATGGAGTGAAGCAACACACATCATACCACCCTCTTCTCCCCTCTCATATGACGGAAAATAAAAAAATAAAATCATCAGCGAACAATGCGATAACTTTGTTTTTAAGGTACAGGAGTGAACTTTGCTTTTGCTGCCACTGTTTTTCGCTAAGAGCGTGGCACGAAAGATGGATGTATATAAATAAACATATGTACCTATATATAGGTATATAAATGTATCAGTATATATATAAATAAATAAACATATAATATACAAATGCATAATGTACAAACCTGTAAATACAGTATATAATATAAAATCACCCGCACTTGTATACTATATTGTTTTGATGAAAGGAAACGGTACTGTACCACTCCATGGTAACATCCCTCTGGCATCTTGCACGTGCAGACGATGAGCCCTTCAACAGGGGGAGTTTGCTCAACGTTGGGGCGTTAGAAGCGTTGCGTAGACAACCCGTCACGTGCTTCATACTACACGACGCAGACGTGTTACCTCTGACTCTGCTCAACGACTACAGCTGCAGCGATGGTGCTGTGCGGCAGCTGCTTCGGTCTCGGAATGATGATAATAATAACTTCACGTGAGCCACCAATACGATGCATTAAGCTGTTTTGAGCTTTGTATGCTTTTCTCTGTTGAGTTATGCAAATTATTTACCAACTAGCTTGCCATCCTGTAACTGATGCTAGAGTTTACGATTACACTGGCTATCGCATAGGTTAGAGCGTCAGCTGGACACGTTGCGCGGGGTACCCTGCTTCCAGAGATGAAAAGTTTGCATGCAGACCTACTCCCATCGTGTTCGTACTAGCGCTCGTGACAGTGTACACAGTTCATACAGGGATTAGTGTACGTTGGTCGTGTCACGTGCACGAGTCCGATGCTTGATAATATTTTATAAACTCAGAAGAGGAGAGCAATCAATTCTGTTTTGGTACAGCTTTACCATTCTTCTGCTCCCAGCAGAAATGAGTACAATTCCTTCGAATTGTCGAAAGGAGTCTGCAAAATTGTCCCCTGATTTAGCCAGTAACCAAGCTACGGCCAGACTGGTTTGGCAGTACGCATAAGCTTCTAACACGGCGGAGCGCTGACGAGCAGTGTGACAAATATACATAGAGGCGTATTTACGGCCGCCTCTATGACAGTCCAGCGCTTGATTTTTTTTTTCTATATTATTCGAAACAGCTCCTTCTACAACGGCTTCATGGGCGGAGTGACGGCAGTGAGACCGACGAGTTTTCGTCGCATCAACGGCTTCAGTAACAAATACTGGGGCTGGGGCGGCGAGGACGACGACTTGGCGGCGCGTGTCCGCAAGGCAGGACTGAGGCACCTGCTGGTGCACGAGAAGCTGGGGCGCTATCTTCATCTTAGCCACACTCGAGCTCCGAAAAATCCAGGCAGGTAAATGCATATGTTACCAACATCTCAAGGAAAATATCGACGCTTCACATACCGAAATCGGTATACTTTTTTCGGACATTGCACGTCACTTTACACCAGGGGTGGGCAAACTACGGCCCGCGGGCCACATCCGGCCTGTCAGTTTTCAATTCGGCCCGCGGATGAACTGTGGGATCTTCGATACCTCAACCCATTTTAAGTGCTCATTATGATATTCATTCTAAAATATATAGCTGCAGCAAAACCTTATTTTTTATTTTTCATGTGATTTCAGACACTGCATTTCTTCTCTTTTTCTCATTTTTGATATGTATGCATCGGGTGCTGGTCTGGCCCGTGGGTCAGTTGTTAAAAGTCCATGTGGCCGCTGAGTCAAGAAGTTTGCCCACCCGTACTCTACACGGTACATAGTTCTGGTATTTATAGCAGAATATTTTGTTGTACTGCAATTTTCTTTGATTTTGTTAATAGTTGGTATTAAAACATTTAAACCTTTCATCAAGTTAGAAAAAAAGTGATGCAATCACCGGTACCATGACTGTTATTTACGCGAGAATAAAAAGATAAATCACGATATTACTGAGGTTTGCACTTTAAGGGGTTAAATATGACTTCACGAAAGGCTTTTGGGTTGAATATATCATTGCACTTAACGTTCATTATGATCAAATTCAGCAATTGTTCGTACAAAAGACATTGATCGCCTTGACAAGTTGACGAATCTTCGTGATTTGGATGACTTGGCAACAAGTGTGGATTGTTACGCTCCTATGAAGGTTGGTTCATACGACAGTCTTTCACTAATGTGCTCGGATGCGTTGCTGTGCCGCTTAAACCGCAGAAAAGTCGTAGTTTCTAGCCCTGGGATTAACTGTAAGTTTGAAGAGACACCAGAAACTTTGATAGCAAGGTAAAAGCAAAGTAAATTTGCCGCACCTTCAGCTGGGAAGCCCACAAGCCCTGGCTCGTGGTGCAGACATAGGCCAACTGGCCTCAGAGGAGTAAGTAAGTCTGCAATCGACCAAGTGCCGTCAAGAACTACAGCAGCATCGACGGAGGGTGCAACGACCCACGCACACCTTCTGCCCTTCCCATTTCTGAAGAAGCTGTGCATGCTTATCTCTTCTGGGTCAGGCTCGCAGCGCGCAAAACGCTCGCACGCCTAGCATGACATCGAACCTAGCACCTCTGGGCTCAGTCTCAGCCGTAAAAAAAAAAAACTGGCGTGTCAACCGACCTCAAATTACCGTTGTTGTAATATATTTGCCAAAGAATTATTGGCTAAACTCTCTGACTCTGTGCAATAATAAGATGAGAACACCTCCATGCTGGCAAGCAGGAAGACAATACGTGGTTCCGGGGCATCGTTGCTTGTATGGTCAATGATACAAGAAATAAACATAACCAGAACTGAGATCGTGGACAAAACGATTTTTTTTGTATATCTGACATGAAAAATTATATAGGGAGATTTTGAGCTAATATTTTAGTTTGACAATTATGACATAATCTATCTATACAATTTAAGCTCTAAAGCTTCCTGCCCACAAATTTTGCGTTGATTCATGAAGCTAGAAAAAACCTCCTAGTGACTAAGAGATAAATATCCTATCCACATACAAAAGCATTTGACACAAATGTCCGTCACCAAAAAGTAAGAATAATAGGAGACCCATACAACTAATGAAAAAATAGAATGTGCATCAATTGACGATATACGGGCTCAACAGCTAAAGCACTCACTCATCCTTCACGTGCATATAATGAATATACTTTCAACACTCATATGCTTTAGCAATGCTTGTTTTGTAAAACTTGGTATCATACTGCATCTCTATCAATCGTATAAGGCAACCACCAATATTAATCCAGAGGAACTCTTAAAACACAAACAGGAGTATTGTCTCTGTTTCGGGAAGTGTCTCACTTTCGAGGTGACAAGTTCTACTGTAGATATGCTTGTTTCCTTTACATTCGTACGACATTGTCTTTAGCGAACGAGATAGGAAGTAATGAAATGCTATAGTTGAATACACTATCAACACGTGACAGCAAACATCAGCTTCGGGAAGTCTCGGTTTCAGAAATTTTCTCGCTTTAAGGAGTCTCAGTTTGAGTTCAACGGTATTGATTATACCTGTAGACACAGAAACGACCAGTGGACGCTCCGTGGTCCTGGGTCCGGAATTACGTCATTCGACGTCCATAGTATTTCTTCATTCGCTTGTCTGCTTCCCCTGCTATTTTACTTTCTGGTTTGTCAGCAACTCCGTTGTTCACGTCGTCCACATTTCATCTAGGATATGGGTATCTTCTCGTGGAAATCCCTCCAAATATTTCAGCCGATGTTAAGGCAACCAGCAGCAAAGCGCTGCTTTCCGTAATACGTAGTGATACATATTGCTGAAATTCCACCATCTCTTCCAAGAATCGAAGTATAAAATATATAAAACAGAGAAATTATGAGCAACAAAAAATATTAAAATGGAGCATAACAACCCAAACGATCATAGTATATTCGAAAGAAAAAGTCCAACTCCAAGCAAGGTAGCCGCAATGTAGAACGCTACTCGCCGCATCATAACTACGTCAAACTACACAAAATACCGAACATGTTTAAATGGTTTGTAACCATTCTTATGACCCTAAGGGCTTCTGAACTATAGGCGCGTCCTATTGGGCCTCGAACTTGTGTGGAACTTCGCACACGAACATTGGCTTTGCCACTATCAATCGTGTTGCCAGCCTTTGAAGCAACCTGATTACGTTGGGACAGTTGAAAACTTCGTTGTATGGAGCAAGATCGACTTTTTTGGAAGTCTTACGAGTAGCTGATGAAAGGTCAAAGCTTGAAAAGCGATTCAGCGAGTCAAATTTCTTAATTTTCCTGACCAATCGAAAGTATCGTAACCAAACCCCTCTTCCGTCTCTAAAATAATACAAATCGCGCGTATACTTTACTTTTCAGATTCAAGGTTCTGAAAAAGGGGAAAAGGAAGAGAGACAGCGGACTGAGCGACGTCCGCTACCGGCTTCTCGACTTCCAGCAACGGCCTACATACACCAGGCTTGTGGTAGACTTGTCTCTGAAACTGCATCCTGCCCACCGCAACATTAGTGAGACTGCAGCGAATTAGGCAGCACTGCTTCTTTTTCAATGATGTTCGCACTGTGCAACTGTTGCAGAGTTGAATGCTCATAACACTTGTACGCTTATCGTCGACTGATGGAGCAAGAGTTTGAAGCCCAAGTAATGTCAGGACGACGATACCCGATATTGACAGAATCTAGAAACTTACTCGTCAGTAATGAGCATTAGCATGCATCTGTGACTGTGAGGGGTGCCAAGCAACGATGCAAATCACAAGCAACATCGACTGGCACGGCGGGGGCGACTAAGGCTAAGCCCAGGCCTCATAAAGACCTACGGGGTAAGTATATCATGGAGATGGTCCGACCAGTACAGTCCTTGGAGAAACTATTACACGCAGCCAAAGACGCCATTAGGGCCATTTTAGTGGGCTTAAGGCTCCTGAAGGCCTTCCCCTAAACCATTCCTAAGGTCCCTATAAAAAATAGGCTACAATTACCTCCGGCAAGGAGATTATATTTTGTCGAGTTTGTCTGTTTATTTGTTTGTCTGTTACCAAGATAACTCAAAAAGTTATGGACGGATCTTTACGAAATTTACAGGGATTGTTAGGTTAGTTAGGAGGAATAGATGATAAACTTTTGATGAACATCTGTGAAACCAATTGTTTTGTATCCCTCTTTTTTTCTGAGTAGTATAACTCGAATCTGTATGAAATTTTCGGGAATTCTTGTGGTTGTTATGAAGAGCAAAATGACGAAATTTTGGTGGTGACATCTTTGTCCTTTATTTGTTAGTCTCTGTGTTTGATTTCATGTTTGGCAGCAACACAAACTTAAAGTTATGAACGGATCTGTATGCAACACAAATGAATAAATCTGATAATGATCGGTTCGTTCGTTTGACTAATGTTTGTCAAAATGTTTGTCAGTAACATAATTCAACAAATAACATTGAACGAATATTCATGAAATCCGTGGGACTTGTTAGAAGTTGTAAAAGATCCCATAACTAATTCCTTGTTTCAAGATAATTTTAATTTTTCGATGATATATTGCCTTGTGCTCTCAGAGCGCTCCAATTTTGGGTGTTTTCCTTTAAATATACTGTATATGTATACTGCAAATAGTGCAGACTTACACTGTGCACATAACACAAAGCAGCAGGAAAACAAGTCAAAGAAGAATATGTTCACGAATTCCACATTATAATAACATTGATGTTGCAGGTATGCTGCGATCACACTCCTGGGGCTAATTCCCCCCTTATCTCTCAAACCTAGTGCCGGCACTGTAGTTTACCTATTACCACTTTATTATTAGAGTTACGTTCATTGCAAAAGCAAGTAAGGATGATCAATTTAGGCATAAATATCGAAATGGACCCAATAGTCTTTAAGGAAAGGCTAAGATATGGACCAAAGGTAGGTCATTCATTTAATCATCATCTTTTTTTTTTTTTGCCCTGACAACGTCATTAAAAATTTCTTTGGAATATGATTGAGTCTTCAAAACTGATCTAAACGAAGTCCACCCGACTTGACTTGTCCTGAACTACAGACAGGAATTTAAGTTTGGTCCTGAATTATATAGCTAGTATTAGCAACAACCCCGGCTGTGTTTACATGACCGAAAACTCTATTTCATGGAATAAAGTTGATAGCTTGAAAGTCTCACAGGTACTCGATTAGGGATAAACGCCTGGAACTGGAGGAATCAAGGAGTCGAAGCCAGGCACTTGTCAGAAGTTTCGGACAAGTCAAGTCAAGTGGGTTTGGCTTACATGAACTTTGATGACCCAATCGAAACCGTCCAACTATTGCTTTCTGCTAGCGATGGATATGGTAAAATAGTTTGGCAAACTATTTCTACTTCTCTACTAAAGGTCAACTGATTTACAAAGCAAATATTCTGACCAGTATCTTCGACCCTGGCAGGACTGAGTAGAAGTTTAATGTTGAAAATAGTAAAATACAATCAGTTTATACAAAAAATGATCGAAAGCAGATACTATAATATTTGAGAAGAAATTTACAAATTATTGTACACTATAACTGGATAGCGAATAAAACTCGAGGGATATAAATATGTTACGTTTCGCCTTAGAGTCTAATTGAATAAAGTCCTGTGTTATAGTGTACAAAATTATCTTTTTTGAAAATTATCCTTTTGCCCAGTAAAAATAAATGGCACTTCGAAAAGCGTTTCTGACCCTTACTTTTCTCCCTGGTAGGGTCGTAAAATTTAAAAATGCAACTTGTTTACACCTAATTAATCCACATTGGTCCAGTACTTTTCGAGAGTAAGTTTGGAAAAGATTATACAATCGGGTGCGTAGACAAAGAAGGTTAGAAGCTGTTGTAGAATAATGGACGAAATTTTAAACAATAAATGCTACCCTCCGCTTCAGAGGGATAAAATATAGAATTTTCCAAATTACTCGATGATAAGAAAGCTTTTCCGGGGGCACTTATTTTATGTTCCCTATTTTTAACCCTAATCGAGTTAAATAAATGCGGAAGGGTTAAATGAACGAGGCATGCAACTAAAGGAAATATAGGCCCCTATATAAAAATACCGGGCTTTGCAAAAGTCCTGACCTGTTTTGTATTTTCAAAGTGTAAACTCATTTCAAAGACTTGATGAAATTTATTGACAATGACTCATTCCTGAACTATTTCAGATAATATAATAACTGGTAACAGTGCTCATATTTATACATTGTTGGTAATGGAAACAAAAGGATAAAGATAGCAGCTCTTCTTCGCGCGGGTCACCAGAAGGCGGACATTGTTAGGTTGCAAAATGTCAGTTTATCAACGGTGAAACGGGTCAAAAACCGCCTTAAGGATAATGAAAGCCTCAAAGATCGACCACACTCAAGCCCACCGAAAGTTATTCAACGGAAGAATGTTCGAAGAGCCTTTGAAAACGATCCGAAACTCAAAATGAGTGAATTTGCGAAAAAGAAGAAGAAGATTTCTGTGTCAACCGTGTCAAGAGCTGTAAAGAGCTTAAGGCGTCAGAAAAGACCGCTGCTAACTGCTGACATGGTTAAAAAGCGCCATGAGCGATGTTCCCGTCTTCTTAACGACTTGAAAAGTCATGCAAATCGAGTCATTATTTTCTCAGATAAGAATACCTTCACCGTGGATCCTGTCTTCAACAAACTGAACGATCGAGTTGTGAGCTTTGGCCAAGACATCTCTTATGTTCGTTATGTCTCCACAACAAAGTATGAAGCCTTTGCTTGGCGTTGTGGCCTCCAATGGAGAGGAGCTGCCTCCAGTGTGGTTCAAGGGCGGTTACAGGTTGACAGGGGCTGGGCTGAATACAGGGATATCATGGCCACAAAAGTTCTTCCTTGGATCAGAAAAATCGTCAAAGATGGAGATTACGTGTTTCAGCAAGATGGTGCACCAGCGCACATGTCGAAAACCGTCCAAAACTGGATGAGCCAAAACATGACTTGCTGGCCCCCACAGTCGCCTGATTTCAATCCTCTGGACTACAGCGTGTGGCCGTATATTGAGAGTAAAGCATGCAAAGATCGCCACAACAGCATTGAGGAGCTGAAAGACTGTGAACTGCACTTGGGCCCAGATGAGGAAGGACTACGTCCGTTAATATGTGTATAGGACTTCCGACCACGATTAGGGCGTGTCATTGCTGGCAACGGAGGTCCTATTGAATAGCAAAGTTGTTTAGAACATAATAAACTAATAGATTACAAATCTTGTTTTATTTCATTTTCAACACAGCTTTTACGAATTTTGGATGGCAAATTATTAAAACAGGTCAGGACTTTTGCAAAGCCCGGTATATATATATAGGGACAAAATTGTTAAGAGTTTGTATAAAACGTCGGAGAGGATATAAAAAGTGTTTTTCGGGGTATAGGGTAAGGTTTTTTAACTCTGGAGCGGTACTTGGGTAACTTAGGGGATATGACAACTGCTGTTCGCTGCGCATAAAGAAGATGAAGTCTGTTATGATGAAAGTTCCCAAATGTTTCCAATGGGTAAAAAAGAAAAGTGGGACAAGCATTTTCCCATTTATTTAACCCTAGCAGGGTTAAATAATTGTTTAGGTTCAAGTTGATGCAACAAGCGGCTAGAGGAAATCAAAACAAATGTCTTGAACTCAAAATTACAAGTATTGTTCCCGCAACTTTAGGAAATAGTTGGCCAAAAGGTATTAAAATGAGCATTCTGGGTAAAGGCGTTTTTTAGCTTTAGTAAGATTAGGCGGTAATTCGAGGGAGATGATTGGTGCTCTTCGCCATAGGAATAGGAAAAATGAAACTTGTGAGAAGAATTTTCGCCCTAGCAGGGTGAATAAGCATCTTTAGGGACAAGTTGATACTGCATGCAATTAGAGGAAATCATGACAAATGTATTGAGCTCAAAGTTACAAAAATTGGTCCAGTTGTGTCAGAGAAAAAGTTAGGACAAAAGTTCGCGCCGTTTGTGCTGTTCAATAAATCTGATGCCGAGATGGTGTATTTACTCCTGAAAAAGATGTAGTTTTTTTCACATGCTGCGAAAGTGCATCCGTCGACAATTAATTTTCTTTTTTTTTCTAGGGGGGGGGGGCACCACCCCAACCCCACTGGTCAAGAATTCGAGCTATTTATACCTCCATGGTTGGGGGACTAGCGCCGCATGCATCGCGCCCGCCTCGCGCAGAAACAACTCAGTCTGATAGGTTTGGTATCTACTCAACATATTTTGGGTTTATCTGCATAGAAAACTCCAACTACCACAATATTGTGTTCTGTGAGTAGTTGAAGTGAAGTTTTCTAAGCAGATATGACTGAAATATGCCGAGGATGTGCCAAAAACACAGGCTGGGCCTCTAGTAATTTTTCCAGGGATTGTTACCCCAACCGGATACACAGACCCAGATCTGTACTTGAGGAGGCTGTGGCTAAGCCCAAGATGCTTGACTTGCTAAAGCCCGCAGCAGACGAAAGTCGAAACTCGGGAACGTTTCTCCTTATGCAGGGGCCACACTAGGCATTCATCCTCGCAACTTGCTGTCAGGACTCGCAGCTCGTAAGTCTTCGAGCAGCAAAACTGTTGCTAGGAACAGACAAGTTGCGCCTACGTGGCGAAAGGTCGCTTGAGGTTTTCTATGGGCAACCAGTTGGTCGTAGAGGCCGCGTAAATTGAATTTGTATTTACAGTGTGATTCTGAGTGCTTTTTAAAAGCCGCCTTTTTTGTTATTTGTAAAGTGTTTTTTAGTTACTTATTCTATGAACTGAGATAAAATCAAAAATCTGTTCACATTGTGGCGTTTGCGCTCATCGCTGCAAATTTCTGCCGTCAAATCGCAGCTCTGTGCGTTTTCGCGGGCGTCCATTTTGATACTTCCGCGCGATTTAGGCAGCAAACAAAGCAGCTTCATCCACCATGGAAACTAGAATCCTGAAAGGAAGGTTGCAATATGTGAGAGGAGTGCTGCAAGGAAAAAAATGAGTTGTTGAGAAGGATTGTTGAGTTGAGAGTACAGTGTAAGGCTGATAAGTGGGGACAGACAGTGAAGAAATATTTAGAAATAATTGAATTACCATTTTGGAAGTTATATACAGCTTCACACCTGGACCTGCTTCGG